>SJYC01064945.1:0-37175 GCA_006408675.1 Madoqua kirkii
CAATCTGTTACTGAAAAAGCCTGTATTTAATTTCTGCTCTTGTTACCAACCATTTTCCTATTGCCATAATTTTATAACACTTCTGCTTTCCTTCAAGTGTTAAATTGTGTATATTTACCCTTAACTTTAAAGTGACAGGATGTTACAGTAAGAACTGAGAAGGGACCCAGGATCATTTAGGCCTGTGCTTCTCAAAGGGTCGTTCGTTTGTGGTCCACCTACGTCAAAGTTACAGGAAGTCACAGGTTAGAAATACAGACTCCTGGGCCCTGCTGGCTCTCTAGGCTTGGGGCTTAGAAATCTGTATTCCATAAGCATTCCTGAGAACCACAGATTTAGTCCAGCTCCCCCTTTTACAGATGAGAATGCTGAGGCCCAGAAACGTGCAGTGTGTCCAGTATCCCCCAGACAGTGGCAGAGGCGGAAATCAGAAACAGGTCTTCAGCCCGCGCTGCAGTCTGTCTGCAGTTACAGAGCGGAGCACTAAATGACTTTTCAGTTTCCTTCCCCCACTGCTCAGCCACCCATTTGTCATTTTTCAGAGATTTTCAGATTTTCTAAGTTGACAAAATCCTGTGCCAGTGAAAGAATTGCTGCCTTATTTGAGGACAGTCCTTGCACAGTTATGACAAATGATTCATTAGCTTGTGAGATGGTAATTAAAATGTCTTGTAAGCACATTGGTAATCATTTTTATTATGGAATAGCATAGATAATCCAGAAATAGTGCTATTAAGAAACACTCATGTCCTTGTTGCTTAGAATTAATAAATGTTTACATTTTTTCATATTTGCTTTTTTTTTTAATTGGAGAAATGAAGCATTTCAGATACAGTAGAAGCCCCTCCCTCCTAGGACTTCCTACCCCTGCTCCTCCTGCTCCCCTCAGAAAGGACACCGCTGTCCTAAAGCTCACGTGCATCCTTCCCAGTCTTACTATCCTACTTTCTACTACATATGTACGTAACGCCTATAACATATAGCTTTGATTAAAGTATCTCATAAATTATACCTGTAGTATGTATAGCAATTGGCAAGATACATTTTTTTCTCCTGGCATTATTTTTTAGTGCTGTTCCTCTTAACATCCAAGATCAGGTTGATTTTTTAAATATTTTATTGAAGTACAATTGATTTATAATGTGTTAATTTCTCCTGTACAGAAAGTGTTTCAGTTATATATATATGTGTGTGTGTGTGTGTATGTGTGTGTGTGTATATATATATATGCTTCTTTTTCATATTCCCTTCCATTGTGATTTATCACAGGATATTGAATATAGTTCCTTGTGCTGCCCAATAGGACCTTGTTGTTTTATCTATTCTATATATAGTTTGCCTCTGCTAACCCCAAACTTCCAGTCTGTCCCACTCTCTCCTCCCTTCCTCTCTTGGCAACCACAGGTCTGTTTGGTATGTCTGTGAATGTTTCTGTTTTGTAAATCATTTCATTTGTACTGTTTTTTAGAGTCTACATATAAGTGATACTGTGTGGAATTTGTCCTTTGCTTTCTTACTTCACTTAGAATGATAATTTCTGGGTCCATCCATGTTGCTGCAAATGGCTGTATCATCCTTTTTTGTGGCAGAGTAGTATTCCATTGTATATATGCACCATCTTTACCCATTCATCTGTCAGTGGACACTAGGTTGTTCCCGTCTTGGCTATTGTGAGTAGTGCTGCGGTGCAGGTTAATTTTTTTAACTGCTGTATCCCATTATGTGAATATACCATGATTTAGCCATTCTCTTATTGGTAGGCATTTAGACTCGTTCCATTTTTCACTGTCACAAACAGTGTTGCCATAAATACCCTTGTGAATGTGTAAAATAATGTCTCTAGGAATGTATCTACAATTGGACTTAGTGAGTCACACAGCCTAGCCAGGTGTTGCTGAATTGCTCCCCACAATGAGCCCCTCAGTTTATCCTCCCACCAAGTGTGTGGGAATCCTGGTTTCCCTCCCTCAAAATTCCTAACAAATGTGTTCTGTTAGGTTGCCTTGGGAGGAGTATTAGTGTGATGATGTCACGAGTTCTAGGTCTTAATCTTGCAGCAGCTCTTTTTTCCAACTCTCTCTTTTTAGAAGGCGATGCTCTTTTAAAAACCCTTCATTCTCGCCCTCGAAGACTTCTCGACCATATACATAATCTCCAGGAGGAGGATGCCTTACTAAAGGAAGAAAGCAGCCTCTATGATGACATTGTGTTTGTGGACGTTGCGACACTTACCGAAATGTTCCTGCAAAATTACTGAACTTCTATAGATGGTATGTTATAAAAAATGTTGGGTAGGTGTTGTTTTACTTTTCTTTTGATGTAAAAGCAGTTTGTCAATAACATCAAACCACTGAGATTTTTTTTTAAACAAACTAACCTAAGAGCCCTGAGCGCCCGTGGTGTGATCTACCATACCCGAGTTCTTTGTGAGGGCTCATCTTCTGAAATGGTGCCTTCTTGTTTCTCTTAGCAGATCCATAATGTGAGTGCTATTAATCAAAAGCAAAGTAAAAGATGGGTCACTTTGAGTCATTCCTGCTTTTCCATAGTTGTCTGGAGCCAACATTAGGTGAAAATCAGTGAGTTTGAAAGTGGTTTTCATCCCCATTCACCTAATATCTCCAATTTTCAGTCACTCACACTGATCTGAGTTCTGTTCAGCTGAACATCCACACTGTTCTGTCCTCTACTCATTGAAAAACTACCTGCCCTGATTCCAGAACCTTTAATAAGATGAAATTCAACAACCCTTAGAGTCTACCATATTGTTACTTCCCAGAACCTCCAGTATTTCTTGGGTCTTGGTTGTAACTCCTTTTAATACCAACAGTAAGTATATAGTAACTTATTAATTGAATACAAGTAGTTGTTAATACTACTAAGTTACTCTAGAGTCTCATAAGTTTCTGTTGAACCTCTGATATTGTTCACCCTGACTGTAGATGTAAAACCTTCAAACTCTGTCTAGATCAAACACATTAAGTATACTCACATCCTTTGTCTTTTTTTAAAAAACTTTATCAGAGAGCTTGTTGCTTGATGAGCCCCAAAGGCTGTCCCTTCTGTTCCTCTGTTGCTCATGGGAAATTACCAACTTCTGGTCCTGAAGGGTAGACAGTTAAATTCATTTATGTAGTTTCATAGCTGGGGCAAGTCAGTGTAATTTTGGAGTCCTCTTGTGGTTAGAGGTCAGATATAAATCAGAGTTGGAAGTATGGGTATGCCCAGAATACCAGGATTAAGTTGACAGCTGTAGTAAGAAGAGCCTTCTTTTAGCTTGAGGCCACTGATGGGGCTCCTGTTGGCAGGGCCAAGGAAAGGACCTAAAGAGGTGAGGAGAGGTAATGGAGGTCCAGGTGGTGGAGATCAGGACTGCAGAGTTCTAGGGCTTTCCATCGGGAGCTGATTCTCAACTGTGGAAGTCCATGTTTTGTCTTTTCTGCTTGCATATCTCTGTGATCTTAGTCTCTGCCACTCTCTTCTGGGCCTTCATGTCTGCCAGGACACTGCAGTGACCTATTAAGCTGTGTGTCCAGGCCCGCTTCCCACTCGTCCCCAGGCTACCCTCCACACTGTAAATGACATCTTTGTTATTCATTCGTCTTTATCCAAGGGCTCCATCAGTGACCTCAGTGTGCTTTATCATGGAAGTTTATTTCTGACTAGCAAGTAAATATCTTCTGCTGTTAACTGAAAATAAAACTTTAGAAACATAGGGTTATGCTTTCCGTTGTGGATCTGTTGTTAAAATTCACCATTTTGTGACCTAATGAAACTTTTTCTCCAGATTTCTTTAGTTGAAATTTCTCTCATCTTACTGGTTCGTTCTTATCAAGACTGGGTTTTTTAATAAAGAGGTACAGGGGTTGGCAGTGTAAAATTGAAAAGTCAGTTTTGTCTGTAGTTGCCATTATATACTTTTTAATGTCTAGATAAATGAAATCACCCTCTTGTGCCCTCCAGAAGGTCATTTGTGATGGCTGAATTACCGAAGATCGTTTCTAAGGGAAAACGTATGTCAGTGTTTTCACTCAGCTTTTTAAACACCATAAAACACCTTAGCATAGAGAGCAGCAAAGAACACATTCTTTTGTGTGCCGCTGTTCTGTGAAAGGCACCTGTCCCCTCACCCTGGGCCTGTTAGGAACGCAAGGGGCAAACCTCTGCTGCTTAACAGACATGCTGGCCCGACCTGCACGAGGCCCAAGAAGCATTTGGTTGTACGTTCCATCTAAGCCAAGTCTTCTTTTCCATTGTGTTCTTTTCCCTAACACCTTTTCAGGTCGGCTGGGCCCCGCCTGCTGGGCCACTCTGCCAACACCGAGCGAGGACTCGTCGGCAGCAGCGGCTCCTCTTCGGGCAGGCGCTCTTGGTATTGGAGGGGATGCTCTAACTTCGTACCCCTCTTTTTGCCAACAGGACTGTGGAAGCAACCAGCTTTGACCTGTTGCTAAAGACGGATGACGACTGTTACATAGACTTGGAAGCTGTTTTTAATAGAATCGCCCTCAAGAATCTGGACGGGCCTAATTTTTGGTGGGGAAAGTAAGTTAAACATTGTTAGCATTGATGTTCATTTCATGTACTGAGCACATGTAGTTACGAAAAAAACGGCTGAGAAAGGAAATTTCCCTGTTAGGCTCCTGAGTTACTACGTTTTATTAATCTATAATTAAAGGGGAAAAAACTCTTTTAATGGAAAATCTCAGGCTAATGTAATGAAAGGGGGAAATTAATGTGACTTTTATCACTGTGCCTCACAAGCACTACTAAAATTAGATGCTCCTGTTCCTTAAATGTATGATACATTTCTGAAACCATTTGCTATGTTCTAAATATGGAGTGGTGATTTATTTTTCATTTATTTTTTTAATATATCTATGCAAGATGGGGCTTCCCTGGTGGCTCAGAGGTTAAAGCGTCTGCCTCCAATGCGGGAGGCCTGGGTTCGATCCCTGGGTTGGGAAGACCCCCTGGAGAAGGAAATGGCAATCCACTCCAGTATTCTTGCCTGGAGAATCCCATGGACAGAGAAGCCTAGTAGGTTACAGTGCAGAGTCGGACACGACTGAGCGACTTCCCTTTCACCTTTATGCAAGATGATTCGGAAACTCCATGAGAGAATTTAACATATCAGTCTTCTATATAAAAAATACCACTAGATACTGAATTCCTTAAGACTAAAAAAATAACCTCTCTTCTTTCCTTGCTTCTGTAACTTGTTCCTTTGTAGTGTCAGTCAAGGACTCAGGCTTAGCTAGTGGTAGGTAGGACCTGCATCCTAACAACAGAAGCCCGCTCACTTTCAGTCTTAGTTTCAGACTGAACTGGGCAGTTGACCGGACCGGGAAGTGGCAGGAGCTGGAGTACCCCAGCCCCGCGTACCCCGCTTTTGCGTGTGGGTCAGGGTACGTTATCTCCAGGGACATCGTCCACTGGCTGGCTGGCAACTCGGGGAGATTGAAGACCTACCAGGTAATTAAGGACTTCTGACCTAAAAGTCCACTCACAAAGCAGGTGTTTTTTTTGTTTGTTTTTTTAAACTTGACCTAGTGTTTCAGCCCTAAAAGCAGAGCAGCTTCCCTTGGGGAATGTATGGTATTCCTTCTGTGTAGGAATCGGCAGCCCTCAGAGGTTAGGGATACACTTCTGTCCCTTAAACCTTGGCTGTAAATTTTATTCCTAAGTCGTCTTGAATGTACTTCTTACATTTTTAGCCTGTATTTAAGGGCACAGTCCCTGGAGGAGTGTAAAGATTTAGTCTTCAGCGTGCTTAGTCTTACTTCTTATGAATATAAGCTTTTTTTTTTTTTTAGCTGATTCTGGTGACAGTGTCAATAGAACAGCTCTGCCTGGGTCTTAGATCCACAGTATCTTTCATACTGTTGGTGCTGGAAGTTTAAGGTCCATGCAGAGAGGGGCTGGGCGCCTGCTTAGTGTGTAGTCTCATGGTGTGTATGCTTCATGTTAATAATGACCAGCAGCTTTTACTTTGTGTATCAGTGTTAAAACGTGCTCAGCATTTCATACTAGAGTAGTTAGAAAACAAAGAAGTACAAAGAGGACACGTGGGAGTGGGTGTGACACTGTCTTGACCAGTGAGACAGCACTGGTCAAGTGTTTACTTTCTGAACCTTCTGGGGCATGTGTAGGGTGAAGATGTAAGCATGGGCATCTGGATGGCAGCCATCGGACCTAAAAGATACCAGGTGAGCAAGCCTGAGCAGGGCTGGCCGCAGGGCTCGGAAGAGGTAAGTGAGGTTTCTCTTACCCAACCTTGGGCAGAAACTGTGAACAGAAAGTCTTCAAGTGTCATAACTGTGCACTTGCTTTAATTCACTATCATTGGCCAGGGTCTCATAAACCAAAAAGGAAGTGTTTTAAATGGAATTCTCCAACCCATAATGAGTAAAGTGTTTATACATTTCATTCAGTTCTTTGCAGCTATAAAATTTATAGGAGTTGGCTGACTTCAGATCCTGGCCATGAGACGGCTCCACAGAATGAGACTCCAGCAGCGTGCCCACCGAAGTGGGGGCTGTGGTTCCACGTGCTCAGGGGAGACCCTCCCCAACCCATCCACCTAGGGTCAGGGCGGAGATAGAAAGCCTCCCATTTCCTTTAATACTCCTGGAGGTGCTCAGCCATCAGGGCCACAGCTCTCTGTGGAAAGGAGTCTGATTATTATGTCCCACCTTTTTATGTTCTTGAATTGAATGGACTCTGTACTCTGCGATATTACTGGAAGCAGAAGCCAGTCAATGGAGCTGGGAAGAAGGCTGGTGGGTGAGAACCTGAACTCTGCTAAGACTCCGTTTTAACCTTTCCTCCTCAGCCTACCAGCATGAACTTCCCTGTAACCTGGAGCAAGGCTGGTGGGTGAGAACCTGAACTCTGCTAAGACTCCGTTTTAACCTTTCCTCCTCAGCCTACCAGCATGAACTTCCCTGTAACCTGGAGCAAGATTCTTCACTCTGAGTTTCTCATTCATGACAAGGAAATAATTCCTAGCTGGCAGGTTAGCGTGAGAACTAAACTGGATGATGCCTAGAAAGCCCTGGTACTGTCCCCAGATGCCGTAACCGGTTCTCCAAAATGCGTGCTGCTGCTCACAGTGCTGTCCGGACAGCTTTTCTCCAGCAGCAAAGACGAGTCTGCATTGCTGGTTCCCGCACTGTTTCTTTGTTCCAGGGTCTCAGGGTCCCTGCCGTGCGCTCGCCCTCCCTGTGCCCCATAAGCTGAGTGAGTTCACACGCGCGCTCGTCTTTGAAATGACCGAAGCGCCGTGAACACCCGTTCTGTCGGCAGCAGGGGGTCACCTGCATTTTGTGTTCCGACAGGACAGCCTGTGGCTCTGTGAGAAGACCTGTGAACCGGGAATGCTGTCTTCCCCGCAGTACTCTCCGCAGGAGCTCACGCAGCTGTGGAGACTGAAGGAGCTTTGCGGTGACCCCTGTCAGTGCGAAGGAAGAGGATGAGGTCGATCTGCTGTGTTAAAGGTCAGGGTGGGCGAATGACCAGCTGAGCGGAAGCCTGAGGTTTGGCCGCAGAATGTATGGTCTTTCAGGATAATTCCTGGCTGGCACTTTCACTTCTCACCAATGTGGTATTTCTTAACATTTGCACAAAATTTCCTTTTTAAAAAACAACAGATAACTGTAGTACAAGAAAAACTTACTTGTGTATTGGAAGATGACTTGAAAAATACCAAATTGTAAAAACAATATTCCTCAGTCCTGTTGCATCATTTTGGTTAAAACTTGGCCTAGTTCAGAAATCTTGAGTATTCTAGTCTGAATTTCAGCCTGGAATGCAGACTAGCTCTGGATAGCTAAGTAGGATAATTACAGGCCAAGAACTCATGCTGTGTGACCTGTGGTCACTTACACCAAAGTGGAGGTTTCTGGAAATCAGGTCAGATTTTGTAATCTCTGAATGAAGTGGGCAACCTGAAAAGGAACCACTGTAATTCTCACTTCTGAACTCTGGTTTTAAATTCATTAAGTAGACTAAGTTCCAAGTATTCTTTTGCCCTTTAACATAAGTCCTGAAGATCACAGCTGTATTAATACTCCTTTTTTTAATGCTAAAGTTTTATGACTGTGAGTAAAATCATACCTCTCAGGGTTTTAATGCCATAGGAAAGGATATTTCTAAATAGATGAAACTATTTTGCTTTCTTCCATTATAAAATGTTTACCAGCTCTGATTGAAATTCACTTATATTAGGTACTCTTCCTTAGAATGTATGCTCGGTTTAGGGTTTAACTGTAGGGAAAAGCACATAATTTTTCTAAAAACAGTGTAACAAAGAAGAGAGATCATAACACATATTACATAGAGGATATGCTTTCTTCAGTTTAAAGATTTTCCCAAATCAGCCAAATCATTTTCGTAATCTTTTAAACTAATAGTATAAATAGAGGATTCCATTAATACTTATGAATACATCATTAACTTCAGATTTTTAGACTAGTGAGGTTCTGTTTAGTACTTACATCTTCTCATAATGAAATATAGTCATGAACTATGAAATGTGAAAAGCATTAGTAGGTGCAAAGCCTTTATTATTGCTCTTATATACATGCTTAAAAATGTTTTCTTCTCTATGAAAAATACAGCTATTCTATACTTGGAGCAAGTTGTAAACTTTTCTCCTTTTTTTTGGAAAGACTTGTCTCAATACATCATTTATTTTCAGTGAAACCCAGTCATGATACATCATCAAACCTCTTAGTTTTATTAGTTGGCTGTTACCATCGCACTAATAGACAGTCTCCATTTTCCACAGAATAGAACTGTAGTGACTGTAGGTCATTTTCTAGTTCAATCTCTTTGCCCGGCATCTAAAATTAGAGCAAAGAGGTGGGGGTGATTAAGACAGATGTGACAAAACACAGATACCCACACACACCCCAACAAAGATATATGGTTTCTATTCAGAATCAACCGTGTTACATGAAGACTTAGCTTAACAGTGCATCAGACTGTGGGAAACTCAGCTTGACTTTGCGATTTTTTTCTGGGCAACTTACTTTGGGACTTTCGTAGGACAACAGAAGTTCTGACACAGGAACTTTGAGGAGACGTGACAGCAAGCCTTTCACCTTTTGAACGGTCATGGATTCTGTCGAGGAAAAGAAAAAAACATCAGTTCTCGCAGGTGACAGCTACCCTTAAGCAGAGCTCCCGTGCAAGGCCACACTGGTGAGAGCCGCCACCGTCTTTCCGCACTCTGTTTACCCAAGTAACGACCAGGGGACGGCTCACCCGCAGCGTGGGCCAGGGCGTGTCACAGCACTTAGGGCTTGTTTGGGAGGCTGTGGGAGGACGGAGCTGATGTCAGACCTAAGTGCCCTTTGCTGATGACTTTTCGTATCATGTCTGTGGTGGTTAATATTTCCTTATTCTGAATAAACTAGAAATCATTCTCAGCACAGAAATAAATGTGAGTGAAATCACTAACTTTTTAAACCTGTGCTTGCCTGCTTAAAGGATGCTGGCGTCAGGTGTGGGCTCAGTGAGGACTTGTATCCATCTCTCTCGCCTCCATTTCCCGTGGTCGCTGTGGTGTGTGCAGCACACACGTGCAGGGGGTCACTGGGCCCGGGAATATAACTGAATGAGGAAATGCTTTGCTTTGTCCAGAAAACACTATGAACTTCTTTCCAAAGATGGGCTGTGGTAAATATTGGATATTCTGATTATGAGAAATAGTTTTTCTGAAGCTTTAGCTGGAGGTACAGCAATAGTGTGGTGTTCCTACAGAAATCACATGTATTCAGAAAAATATTTTTCTATCAAACATTTTTGTAAAAGCTGTGTCTTTATGCAACTTGTGATAATAAATGTTATCTTTATTTTAGAATAAAAACTTGGCTTTTCTTGTTTATGTATTGACTACAGACACTAAATGGACATTTACAGTGTCGATCAACATAGTTTGCTCTTTTATTTGTGCATATGTGATATCTTGCCCTTTCAAAGGGTTTAGGTGTACTGGCTTTCCTTGTTCAGAGGGTGGTTAGGGATGGCTTAATAACTCCGACTGCTGAGTTCAGAGAATATACAACTCAGATTTAAGTTGCTTATAGCATAATTATAATTTCTCCATATTAGCCTAATCTGTTAATTCAACTTGAAGGTGAATAAAGCTCAGCCCATGAACACGGTGAGTGTTCCAGGGGAAAGGACGGCCCCAATTAGATAAACAAAGACCTAATAAGAGCATTCCTGAGCATTCCCGCAAGTTGACTTCATGTAAAAGACGGAAAAATGCAAACATGTCCAAAATCAACTATATTAACAAAATGTTCTGGTCCTCTTTCACTTGTCTGTTCCCATTTGGGTCCTTACTGGCAGTATTTAAACTTGGAAACAGAAATATGAAGGGGAACCACTAATTTTAATTCAGCTTAGGTAACAGTAGCAAAATTACATGTCACAGGAATAGAAACTGGGTTGCTAGTAGGGAAAAATGGAGCAATACTGATAAGTTGCTATTAGATGATGGTTTTCAATCGTAAAGGTACTTCTTTGGGCACAACAAAAGCCCTCCATAAGGAATACCAGGATAACCTTGTTTTAGTTGATAAAAATGAATTTAAAAATCAATGTAAATTCACTATACTGACAGGCAAATAAAAAGGTATTTCACTAGAGTCATTTACGATATTTTACTTTTTCAACGCTTCACTGTGCTAAACTTAAACTGTTTATATTTTAGTATTTAACTGTGAATCAAGTTCAATCTTATGAGTCAGACTATATTTCTCTTTTGGGTGAAAAGTTACACTGATCTTTTGACAGAAAACTATTTCAAATGTGTCCATTAAACAGTGTCCACGAGCTGTCTCTGCAGGGGCTCCTGACTGGTAAGAAGTAGCAAGCACTCGAGCCAGTGCCACCGTTCCTCCAGCCCAGCAAAGCCCCCAGAGCAGTCTTGTGAGCACTAGCCAGCAGAGGGTCTCTGGGAGCCCCTGAAGGGTGAGCCTTAGGCTCCTGCCTCTGAGTAAAGAAGTAACCACACATACGGGCTCCTGATTCTAACAAAACTGTTTTCTAGACAAGCCAAGAACTTTCGGAAGACTCAAACTTTTTGGTGGGGAGGCGTGCACAGGGGGAGTAGTTTTAGCATGACCCGTTGTATTTTAGAATGTAGAGGACTGGTGAACACTTACAAGCTGCAGAAGCCCACACTCTGAATGAACTGTTCTGCTTCCAGCTGCCTCATGGGAGGGCCAGCGATTCAAAAGCAGAAAGGGGGGAGAGAGACATTCACTCTTACCCGGCAGCTGTTTCTCTATGACTTTCTGAGCAAGTTGATTGGGGCATTTTATCTTCAGTGCTTGAAAGTAAAAGGATGAACTGACATTAATTGAGCCTTGCTGGAGGAAGGGTTTAAATCATACACATCAACAGCAGTGACCAGAGAATGCAGCTCAAATCCCACTAAAGGAATAGGACTTACTGATGTTTAAAATTCCTTCTATTACTACTTCACTGATTTATAGCAACAAAAACAGCTGGACCAACGTTCTACTGCTTTCCCTTTCCCCTTAAGTACTTTCTTCCTGACAGTTACCTAGGTTTTTAAGTTCATGAATTTCCAAATCACAGTTCAACTCACTATTAGATACTTCCTACATTTATAACACTGTTACATAAGTTTAAAGCATGGGGATTGCTAACATGTTCAACATTAAAATTTAGGTATGTTTGAGATCATTTCTTTAAAAATTAAAGTGTCTGTCTAGGTATTTACTTAAGAGAAACAAACAATCCTTATTGGGTCATCATCCTTCCTTGGTGGCTCAGCTGGTAAAGAATCCACCTGCAATGGGGAAGACCTGTGTTCCATCCCTGGGTTGGGAAGATCTAGTGGAGAAGGGAACGGCTCCCTACTCCAGTATTCTGGCCTGGAAAATTCCATGGACTGTATAATCCATGGAGTCGCAAAGAGTCAGACATGACTGAGCAACTTTCACTCATCACCATCTGTTTTAGTATCTAAGGCTCGAATATAAATAGGCAGTCTTTGAATGTGGGGTTCTTACTTAGTAGCTGGTTTTTGAGCAAAAATGGTTGTTGTGTTTTCAGTTCCCCATCTTCAGGTGCACCGTATTCTGTTTAAGAAGAAATGAAAAAGAAGGAGGATAAACCAAAAGGCCACTGGGGGCTGGGGGGTGGGATGTATAGGTAAGTGTCAACCTAGCCTTTTCTTTTCCCAGGATGAACCCAGCTGTGGCTGGGATGGGAACCTGGGCTCTGCTTCCTTTTATCTGGTTACTTGGTTACTGTATCTTTTGGAGGGAAGGACAGGCGGTAACCACCTCCAAGGCTGGAACCCTCCTGTCATCTGCATGTCACATCACTGATCCTGGGAGACACCGTCCGGAGACACTGGTGAGATGAGGCTGTGCCTGCAGGTATTTAGATGCAAAATTTCACCTTTGGTCACAGTTCCTGTCCTTCTGGGTCCTGAGAAAAACTCCACTCCAGGCACTGTCACCAGTTTCAGCCAGTATGTGCAGTGCTGGCTTGGGTGCTCAGAACCACCACTGGACGGCAGGTACACTGCCAGGAGACGCAGCCTTTACGCCAGGCAGAAAGAGGAGGAGGAGGGACTGCCGTCCACCTTCGGCCAGACCACTGCAGGAGGGGGACCTGAGCCATACCCGCAGGGCAGCTTTAGATCCTTTGCCTCCCTGCCCGAGTGATTCAGAATTCACCTCAAGTGGCCAGGAAGTCGGGCCAGCTAATGGAGTAATTTGAAAGCAATTCCCACAGGCAGCTTTTCTTCCTCAAAGATGTTTCAGCCTGAAGCGTTTATGCAGTGAGCTCATATTAGGAAAGATATAAAAGAGAAATTGCATAAAAGTGAAATTTGGAATAAGAATGAAGTCAAAACAAAATGGAAAGTACATCAGGGACAAGGAGCCCTGGAGTCGGCGTGTCAGTGTCCAGAGAGGCAGGCTGGCGCAGGTCAGGAAGCGCCTTGCCCACCAGGTGCCAGGATGGGCGAGCGCTCAGGAAGAAATGCAACTCAGGAACGTTAAAATCACCCGCAGAGCTTCAAAGAATACCAGTGCCTGGGTTTCACATTAAATGCTCTTCATTAAAAACATTCCCCGGGGTAGAGCCAGGGTTAGGATGACCTGGAGTCCTTCCTGCCCTTCCTAAGAGGAGGAAGTGGTACCCAACTCCTGAAACTGAAAGCTGGGTGAGTATGTGAAGAGACGAGCTTCTGGTAAAGAGCTGCGCTCCCCTCCTCCCCCGCTGAGGTGCTGCAGATGTACCTTCTCTAAAGACAACTGTTTTAATTATCTGCTCCCCGCGAGCGCAGGAGCCCCTCTTGTCCATTTAGATGCCCAACGGAGAAAAGCAACTACACGGAGGACCTCCTCTAGCACCCACGGAAACCCTGTCCCAGTGGGGATCCCCAAAGCCCAGGCGAGGGCCCTGGCGCACAGTACATACTGAGGCAGAGTGCCTGGTATCTAGGATGGGCTGCGAGAAATTCCTCATTTGGCCTGTTTTTCTCTGGATCCTGATGCCCACCGGCCTTTTTCCATTCATTTCCAAATGCTTTTCGGTAATCAAGCTCAGCCCCACGCCTCTCCTCTGGTTCAATCTACAGGGATGTGAGAAAAAAGCAAATCTATTAAAGCATTTTTCTAATATGTGTGTCTGGCACCCTGTCCTCCTCCACTGCCTACCTGGCGAGAATGATTAAACTGAGGCAACGAGACAAATTTCTACCTTTTTAACATTCACAGATCCACGGAAAGAACAACGGATCTCAGGTTTATCCTTTTCTTCATGAGTGTATCTGCCCATGAACGAGTTTCTGGATGGTGCCTGCCTGAGGCCCCACAGCATGAGGTTGTTGGACTGGAGTAGCTGACTCTTGAGACAGTGCCTAGTACTCCACTGCCCAACCCTGCTCAAGTGACAATAAACTGGACTGGGGCAGCTGAACAGTGGTATCCCCTGCAGGCATCCGAGTGTAACCCCACCTGCGAGGCCGGAAAGAACTGCCACAGTGCAAGTGCACATGGGTAATACCATTTGAAGGAAACGATACCCGACCACCTTTACGATCCTCAGCTCCAACGTCTCGTTACGCTACACCATCTCGTTTCCAGTTTAAGAAATACCTCCCCAGGACACTGGCACTCACTGCACACTTGTTCAGGGTCCTCAGCTGACCAATCCTGGCGATGATGAACTGCCGTGTGGTCTGGGCATCTTTGCTGCCTTCAGTCAGGGGGTTTCTCGTGCAGGACAGCGCGTGCAGACTCTGCAACTTATCCAGCTCGTTCATAAAGGACCACTGAAATCCAAAACACATGAAGATAAACAGGTTTCAGGCTAACTTTTCAACAGATTATTTGAACCAGTAGCAGAAAAGCAAGCCCCCAGTTCCATCGGAGACAAGGAATTTCATCCCACAGCGAGCACCCACCAGGAAGACCAAGTACTTTACAAATGTGTCGTGAAAACTGACGTATGGGTTTATATGAGGAGTTTCACTCTGAGGAAGTTTTTCTCTTTCAACTTAAAATACTCCTTAAGAGCAGGAGCCTACAAACAGCATCCTGAGAGTGGAAATAAGTAATGCAGTGCACACGTTCTGAAGACACTCTTACCTGTGCTATCTTATTGTCATTTAGTACAAGGTACTGCAAGGAAGGAAACATGGAGGTTTTGCACCCTAGAAGAAAGAGAATTAAGTTACACAGCAGAAGGGAGAGAGAGCTGAAGGGTGGGGGAGCCGGGGGAGGGGTGACTGAATAATCTTAGGTACCAATTCCAGCGTCCGGAAAATGTATAGAAGAAATTCCAATGTCAGAGAGGATTAGCTGTTCTAATCTGAAATGTAAAAACATTCAATTTGATTACACAGAACAATATAAAATGCCACGTGCTATCCAAGCAGACTAGATCTGTACATTTTTTCCTGCACCCTAGCTTTTCATCCTGTGTGCGATGCTTAGGAACCATGAGGCCGGTGTCGGCACACAGAGCAGACTTGCTGTGCTACATTCTGCTGGATTCTGAGTCATCAAAACAACACCGGGTGCCCCCTGCTGTGCTCGCTGCTAAATGGGTCTCAGGAAAGAGACATGGACTTCCCCAAGCTTACTGAGTGAAAACTTTTGATATTAGCAGCAGGGTCAAAATATTCATCCTTCGAGTATCACAGTACGGGCATAGACTACATTGTACCTGGTCCACAAGTCATTTTGGGAATTCAAATAAAAATTTCCCAAAGGGAATTAACTGAATTTGGGATTTCCATCATCATATATCATCTTTCCACTGAGAAAGCATACACAGCATAGGATCCATTCACTAAAAATCTACTAAATTCTATTGTAACAGGCATTGTAGGAGCAGGTTACCTGGGCAGATATGCTATTAGAAACAGCTGGTTTTCATCAATTAATTGATTAGAGGAAAGGTCTAACAACTTCACTGTCTGTAGAACATCAGTTGGCCTGTATGGAAGATAAAAGTTTTTTCACACAGATTTGTTTTCAAAGATTACAGCCTTAAAATACCTGGCTGTGGTGTTAAGGAGAGATCAGGGGTTTGGGGGTGGGGTGGGAGGCAAGTGTATGATATAAAAGGCACCATAAAGGATCCTGGTGGTGACGGGAATGTTCTTATCTTGACTGGGCCAGTGTCAGCTCCGCAAGATGTTACCAGTGGGGGAAACTGGGGAATGGGCACAGGTGAGCTCTGGCTACTGCTTCTTATAAATGTATGTGAATCCAAAATTAAGAGTTTTTTAAAAAAAACTGTGTTTATATAATAAATAGAATCATTCTGAGCAGTAATTTCATTCATTTGACTCCTTGGAGAATTTGCTATAAACTTGTCCATGTTTATTTTACACGTTAATGATATCAACAAGAGAGGAGGATTAGGCGACAAGCTATTTAACTGACAGAAGGGAACAAGCGTTTTTTTACATACAGGGTCATCCCTAGGTATCCCTGGGGGATTAGTTCCAGGACCCCTAAGGATACCACAACCTGAGGATGCTAAGTCCCTTATATAAAATGACACAGTCCTTGCCTATTACCTACATATGTCGTCCATATACTGTAAATCACCTGTAGAGTACTTAAAACACCTAATACAATGTAAACAGTTCAATGCACGGCAAATTCAAGTTTGCCTTTTAAGGAACTCTCTGAAATTTTTTTTTCCTGAGTATTTTCGATCTGTGGTTGGTTGGATCTGTGGACGCAAAACTGGGGGTCTGGAGGGCTGTACATTGGTACACTGATCTTGAACAGATAATGCTAATTTAAAATCCATTATTTAATCCTTACAGGTCATCCTACAGAACTTCCACTTAGAAATTACATGTGTTTATGGAAAACTAATACAATTCAAAGCTTAAAAATATCTAACTTAAAACTTTTACTCTGAGGGAGTTTCCTCAATTAGAATCTTCTAGTGAAGTTTGAGTTGACAGTGTAATTTGGGGGGGCAATGAATAATAAGGGTTTTCCTTATTTGAAAATTCTTCTAAAAATTAGGTATAATTAGGAGCATTTATTTATTCAGAATGACTAAATGGTATACAGCTACTTCTCAGAGAATGTGATTACATCTTTTTACTCTTGATGTTTGGAAAAACTAGTATTTCAATAAATATAAATGTTTTGAACTAAAAATAAAAAGAATGGCTAAATGGCGACAGATGCATTGATGTAAACCCTGGTTACCTTTCCGAAATGACGATATTGTTAGACTCAAGGTACAGTTTCTCAAGGACAGGCCAGCCAGAGGCGCAGCAGAGCACCTGAGGGGAAACGCGAGTCAGGGTGGGGAGGCCTCAGTCACGCCCCCGTGTGCTTATTGCTAGAACTTTCACGGGAATTCAGTTTGGCTCCTGTTTTAGAAATAACTGCCTTTGGACATTCTGTTACAGATTCTGTCTCAGGCCGGGAGTGCTGGTGGTGGTAAGGGATGTCCGCCCATCATCCAGGCACAACCTGACCTGTACAAAGCGGAACTGGAGATGGTACCACATCCTCATTATTGGATACAGTTCACCAACAGGAGGAAACTGATGTTAGACACCTTTCCTCACTCTCAATGGCAATCTGGGTCTATAGAGGACGTGCTAATCGGACAAACTTTCCCCGCAACTATTTCTACATTTTCCCACTGGACGCTGTCTGCTGCTCCACTGCACACCCTTCCTGCTCTGCACGGAGAAGCCCTTAAGGAGGAAGGCAGGTGGTGGAGCCACGGACGGCCCAAGGGCAAGGCCACTTGTCTCCCCGAGGTCCCCTGGCGGGACTTCACAGATGCACACCTCGGCTGGGGTGCACTTATCCGCACTTGGTTAGAAATCGCCCTGTTCTCAGAGTGTGGAGTCAGTCAACCTCTGACCGAGTCGAGTAGTACCAGATCTAGATTCCAGAGGCGCCCGGCCCAGGACTCACGAGTCTGCTTTCAAGCCTCAGCCCTAAGAACACTCTCGGGGAAATTCGGGCAGCTGAAAGGCTTTTCAAAGCTTGGCACGCACTTGGTGCAGACTGCTCAGGAGACACCAGAACTAACCAGAAGAGCCAAGAGAGGGCAGATTCAGAGACAGAAAATTCTACTGAGTACAAGGATTCTGTAACCCCTTTCTGTTAGGCTGTTTAAAAGAACCGTATTAGCTGGATAACAGGATGATTAAAATGAAGCCACCGCTGGGCTTCAGTCCCTCATTTAACCAAGAATTTAAAACTACCTTTTTACTAGGCAAAAAGCAAAGAGTCAGACACAGCTGAGCAACTGAACAACAAAACCAAAGACACATAATTACCTCTGGCCATGTTATTCCTGTCCGGTTAAGGACTAAAACCTTCAGTGTAGAAAATGCTCCGGTTGGAGAAGGTGAGCTCGAGGGAAACGTTAGTTTATTTTCACTGTGTAGAAGAAAAGACATGATGAGCTTATTACTGCGACAGAGCGAGCCCAACTGAGATGGTCACTGAAGGCAACAGTTTGGGATTTAACATGAGGGGTTTTGTTTCAACCTTAAATCGCAATTATATTAAAAACAAAATGTGTCAAGACTACCTAATTTTTAATAGTTACAATACACAATTCGCTGGTATCTGACACGAAAGGTGTGTTCATAGGGCTAGGCTGCCAGGTGAGGCTGCAGATTATTTGAAACAGGAGGCTCAGGCATCGATCTGTGAGGTCAGCTGCTGTTCGGGATGCTGTAAAATTCAGTCCTGCTCTCAAAGTCTTACAGATATGCTGGACTGTGAGCTAGAATTTTGCTTCTGAACAGAGCCTGTTGTCAGTATAGACGAAATAAATTGCTGCCCTTTAAGTTCTCTTTCAAGATCTTAATTTCAGAAGTTACCCCACATCTTTTTTCAGACGGCACCCCATATCTTGTCATTTTTGAAGGACAATATCATTAAATAAAGCACGTTAACCCTTATTTCTAGAGGAGGTGATACCATGGGTCTAAATATATCTCTGCTCTGTTTGGAAGAATAATTAATTTAGGCCTATCTGCTCTGCTGGACCTGCCTGAATCAGGTAAAACTCACCTGTATGTGTGAGGCTGGCTCAGATGTGAGAGGAAGAGCCTGGCTGAGCCCTGGAAAGTTAGCTCCTGAGATTAAAACCAATCAAATACTCAAGAAGGCTTGGCAAACATAAGTAAAATACAGAGCTCATGAAAAGCCCTTATCAGAAGTGAATTAAACAGTACCTCCACTGAAATAACTCATTCCTAAAGCAATTAAAGGCTAGAGGGTTCCGAATGAACAAGCACTTTTAATCACATCTCCTCCTCCCCAGTTAAATATCAAAGTACCCAGATGGCCCATCTTCTACGGTCAGGCTTGTAAAAAAACCATGAAGAACTTCCAGTTTGACATGGTAACCTAATATTCCATCTAATCAAAAGTAAAACACATTCCCCATTAATGAATCACCTCATGTGACCGTTTAAAAAACTAAAATCAAATAATATTGAAGAGTATGTTAAACTTCAATAAATTCAACTCGGCTGTCCTCCCCGCCTCACTCCCACAGATGCTGTGAAGGAGCAGGAGAGATCAGGACTTCATAACCATGCGCAGTTAGGCAACCACCCGTTCCTACCTGAGATTAAGGACTTCTAGGTGCTTGAGCTGATTGGCAATATCTATAACTTCTTCCCATGACGACAACAGATTTTTTGACAAATCGATGCTTCTAATATCTAAGTGCACGTGTTAAGAAACAGTAATTGGAAAGATGCATACGAGGACAGTTGTTACCTCGGTTCTGGAACATGGGATTTTTACCTTTTCACTTTATGCTTTCTAGTCTGCTTGAAATTTTTTTCATGAGCACATACATATTACTTTTACCCCTTGTTAATCATCCAGGTGTTCATCTAGAAACTAAAAGGTTCACTGTCACATACTGCACACTTGAGGCAGATGCAACCAAGTGAGTGGGAACCAAATGTCGTTAGCAATGATCCATTCCAGCATTACTCCCCCTCAAAAAAATAAAAACGGAAAAGACCCAACAGAGATGGTAACTGATCTGTCCAGCATCCAAGGTGTACCCACACATACTGCCTTTGGTACTGTGGAGTCCCTGCAGCCTTACACGAAGCACTCAAGTCTCCTCCCAGGGGTACTGCTGAACTCTGCACCCTAGAACACCCAAATAAGGAGAAGTGCCTCCAGGGGGTCAATAGCAGTTACTTTGGGGACATGTTCAAAAGGGCTAAGAATGACCTGGAATTCTGAGGGTCTCCTATAAGCTGGATGGAGTTGGTGTGATACCCACCATCCCTGGTACAGGAATCCAGTGTGTAACCCAGGACAGAGAAAGGCCCCAGATGCCACAGGGGATGGTGGCAGTGCGTGCCATCAAGAGGCAGGGGAAAGCCTGAAGGGCTGGACCAGCTCAAAGAGGACTTACACACTACTCCAGTATGTATGGAAACTGTTCCTCTATCCTGCAAATAACGACTGGACCAAGTGTCTAGCAGTGAACACGCCCATTAGAAGCGTGTGCATCTCTGGTGTGCCAGTTACAGACATGCCTCAGAGTAACAGAGCTGGGCCTGCAGCAAAGGAGGTGAGGGGGATTTATACACAGTGCTCACGAAGGCCACCTGACCGAAAAGGTGACCTATGGGCAGGGCTGAAGGAAATGAGGGAATGCAATCCTGGAGAAGAGCATCGGGGCAGAGGGGACGACAGGAGCAAACGCCCTGAAGTTGGAATGGGTTTGGCCTGTGGTGGGGGACAGCAAACTCGTGTCTGCCAGCGCAGACAGGGTGGAGGCACTGGAAAGGAGGCCTCAGAGCCCAGGGCAGATCACAAAGGGCTAAGTCTCTGTTAGTCTCTCTCTGCCTGCAAGGGGAGCTGCTGAGGTGGGCTGAACCAGGTCTTTTAAAAGGCCATTCTACTGCACTGCTAAGGGACACATTGCAAGGAAAAGACAGAGCAGAAAGGGGAGGCGGGAGGCTCCTGCACCAGAGGGTCAGCAGAGGGAAGAGGCTGACGGGCTTGTCAATGGATTCAGATGAGATTTGAGAAAAAAGGAAGAGTTAAATTAACCCTGAGGGTTTTGGCTGGTGTCACTGGAACTGCCCTTTAAGGAGAAAGACTACAGAGGAGCAGGTTTGAGGGGACACATCCAACGTGAGATGGCCGCAGACACCCCAACAGAGGTAGCACACAGCAGACAGGACCGGGACAGAGGCCGGAGTGCAAGAGCCTGGAAGCTACAGGCTGGACTCGCCTCATCAGGAGAAGCCGAGGGTCAAAGGTCTGAGCCTGGGGCGTGCTGACCTCTGGCACCTCAGTCTGCCAGAGAGACTGAGGGGGAGCAGTGACACAGGGAAAGAACCAGAACCAAAGAACGACTGCCCAGGTGGTCCGCTGGGTGCAGGCAGCATCCAGCTTTTTCACTGAAGGAAAAACCAAGCAGTCAGTAGCCGTGTTGCCTGGGGCGGGCCGACAGCTGTGAACTTGGATCCCGATCAGCCTCAGCCCCAACCTCATTTTCATATAGCCTCCAATGCAACAAGGCACCATTGCCCATAGAACATGGAGAAAGTCACTTAATACAAATAGTGGCGTCCATCAACAGGGCTGGTTGGAGAGGAAAGACTTGCCAATGAGGAAGCTCCACAAGGAGGCAGGAAGAGGGGAAGGCAGGAGGAGGAAAGGCCCAGAAGGGGATGAACCCAGCCAGGCCGGCAAATCAGGGCCTGTACCCTGCCCCAGCCGCTGTGGGTGTACTGAGGCCAGAGAGCTAAGGACGGTGCTCGCGGTTTTATGCCCTGAAGTTGGAATGGGTTTGGCCTGTGGTGGGGGACAGCAAACTCGTGTCTGCCAGCGCAGACAGGGTGGAGGCACTGGAAAGGAGGCCTCAGAGCCCAGGGCAGATCACAAAGGGCTAAGTCTCTGTTAGTCTCTCTCTGCCTGCAAGGGGAGCTGCTGAGGTGGGCTGAACCAGGTCTTTTAAAAGGCCATTCTACTGCACTGCTAAGGGACACATTGCAAGGAAAAGACAGAGCAGAAAGGGGAGGCGGGAGGCTCCTGCACCAGAGGGTCAGCAGAGGGAAGAGGCTGACGGGACTTGTCAATGGATTCAGATGAGATTTGAGAAAAAAGGAAGAGTTAAATTAACCCTGAGGGTTTTGGCTGGTGTCACTGGAACTGCCCTTTAAGGAGAAAGACTACAGAGGAGCAGGTTTGAGGGGACACATCCAACGTGAGATGGCCGCAGACACCCCAACAGAGGTAGCACACAGCAGACAGGACCGGGACAGAGGCCGGAGTGCAAGAGCCTGGAAGCTACAGGCTGGACTCGCCTCATCAGGAGAAGCCGAGGGTCAAAGGTCTGAGCCTGGGGCGTGCTGACCTCTGGCACCTCAGTCTGCCAGAGAGACTGAGGGGGAGCAGTGACACAGGGAAAGAACCAGAACCAAAGAACGACTGCCCAGGTGGTCCGCTGGGTGCAGGCAGCATCCAGCTTTTTCACTGAAGGAAAAACCAAGCAGTCAGTAGCCGTGTTGCCTGGGGCGGGCCGACAGCTGTGAACTTGGATCCCGATCAGCCTCAGCCCCAACCTCATTTTCATATAGCCTCCAATGCAACAAGGCACCATTGCCCATAGAACATGGAGAAAGTCACTTAATACAAATAGTGGCGTCCATCAACAGGGCTGGTTGGAGAGGAAAGACTTGCCAATGAGGAAGCTCCACAAGGAGGCAGGAAGAGGGGAAGGCAGGAGGAGGAAAGGCCCAGAAGGGGATGAACCCAGCCAGGCCGGCAAATCAGGGCCTGTACCCTGCCCCAGCCGCTGTGGGTGTACTGAGGCCAGAGAGCTAAGGACGGTGCTCGCGGTTTTAAATGGTTACATTTGAGGTGGTCAATGGAAGCATCTACACAATATCCCAGTTTGCTGGTTGGCCACAGGCCTAAGGTATTTATTCCCTGGTTCCTTAGGGGACAGCTTGCCAGCTCCTGACCTAAGGAGATCTGAAAGAACAGAGTGCAGGAGGGCTTGGAAATAACACTCAGAACTCTGGGGGCAGGATTCTTACACCCTGATGATGAGATGCGGAGCAGAACAGTACTCGTTCACACTCCAGGCCTTGCTGCCAGCAGAGTGGAAGTCAGCGGAGAAAGCAGCAGAGAAAAGCCGGGCCTCTACCACTAGGAGAACAGCGGCCACCTGAAGGTATCCATCCACGTGGAAGGAAAAGGACCGCAAGTGTGGGCCAACTAGACACCACCTAGATACAGAGCATCCCCAGTCCCCCCAGCTCCTCTCCCAGCCACTTGGCCACCCGCTCGCTCTGGGGGTCTCGAAGCCACCACAGGGGCGGTGGGGCTGACCCTGACACAGGTCCTTCCTCCTGCCCCTGGACCGCAGCCCCTCATGCTGCCACGTCCCCACTGCTGCTCCACCCTAGACGCGGACCCGCATGCAGTGGTTGGGCTGGGCGCTTTTTGTGACCAGTGGTCAAACCCCCACTGCCCTTCATTCTTATCAGTCCTGCTAACTCTGGGACATCAGGCTGATTGGAAAGGGTTCATGTCCCAATCATTCTCCACTCACTTGTGCTTTCCATTGTGTGGCTAGAATTACACATATTTCTACTATCCTGTACAGAGCACAGCTGCTGCTGCTGCTGCTAAGTCGCTTCAGTTGTGTCCGACTCTGTGCGACCCCATAGACGGCAGCCCACCAGGCTCCCCCGTCCCTGGGATTCTCCAGGCAACAACACTGAAGTAGGTTGCCATTTCCTTCTCCAATGCATGAAAGTGAAAAGTGAGAGTGAAGTCGCTCAGTCGTGTCCAACTCTTTGAGATCCCATGGACTGCAGCCCACCAGGCTCCTCCATCCATGGGATTTTCCAGGCAAGAGGACTGGAGTGGGGTGCCACTTCCTTCTCCCGTATTCAGACTTCAACTCGATATAGTGGCCCCACACCCACACCCTTGAGCACACACAGTCCTGGGAGCTCTGTCTCTCTCGCTCCTGTGGGCTCCCCAAGTTCAGAGACACCTCTTCCCAGCCAAGCTCTCTGATCCACCACCGTCAGCCCTGGCTCAGTGAAGGATCTGAGAGAAGGATCAGTCTAGAAACGATGACTGGATTAAACACACCAGGCAATCCTTCAACTTCTAGCGGGAATTCAATCAGCAAGTGCAAGGCATTCATCACTGGGTCTGCAAATATAGGCCATGACTTGATTATCTCAGCAAACCTCATTGCCTCATGTCTTGGGGGACATTCTTGCCCAAGAGAAAGTGGTATAAACAAGCAAGATGCTGACTGCCCAGCACACTGCTGACAACTCCAATCAGCTGATCTGCATACCCAAACCCCTCTGCTGACCAGAACTTTTCTGTGTGCTGAAAGTGAGCCTTGAACCACCCAATTCCCAGTCTTCCGAACCATTTTAGGAGGCCAGGCAGATTATAGAATGCGCCACGCACTTCTGTGGCACTTTGCTCCTTACCTAGCTCCATTCCACACCCACCTCAATGCCCTGACTCTGTTGCCTAACCTGCAGAGGGAATGACTGCAGCTGGGGCAAAGGTGGGGTGAGGGCGCTAACTCACGGGCAGAAAGGACCAGCTGCAAGGCCCAGCAGACCCCCAGCGCCAAGGGATTGCACCTCTGAAACACTGCTTGGGGAGCTATGCTTCAATTCCTATCACAAGGTAGGTAGCATCAGAGTGGTTAGAAATATTTTGCTAAAAGAAAGCTCTTCATCAACCATCTCCTCAGTTGAGAGACCTATGAGCTGCTGTCTTTTGCATAAACTATTATGCAGAGATGGGGCAGGCTTAAGAAATTGAGAGAAGACCTTTTAAAGTTAGAGAAAAGTCTATTTGACTTGCCACTTTTTGTTTTTAATGCCAAAAGATGCATTTATTTGGGGTTTGTTAGGACTGTAGCAGATCCAAGAAGCACTTGAACCAGACTACACTCTACCAGACTACAAAATGGGGCAAGTTTAATGATTTTTCTTTTTAACCAACCTCCTCTATATTTTGGGTGTGGGCATAAGAGAAACACAGGGCAAAAAACAAAGAATACACTTATAAGAGATAGATGACAAATTTGGAAAAGCTTGTTTTTGAGGTATGACTTCAAACCGCATTGCTGCATGAGCAGGAACCTTAGTGAAGCAAAGGATTTACTTCCCTGCCTCTCAGGAAGGCTGGCGGGGCTGGTGCAGTGGCCCCGGGGCCCACCCAAGGCGCCAGGCCCTCTCCGTGCCTTCCCTGCCGGCTCCTGCCCCACAGCCTGGCTGCCCAGCCCTGGACCCTCTGTCTGTGCTCAAAGAGGGGGTGGGCAGGGTGGTGGGCAATGGACAGAAGCTGGTCCAGCCACGTCTGTCCCCCTGGAAGAAGCCCCATCCAGACACTCCCATTTTACCTCTCCCCAGTCCGGGTGAGTCACACACCCCACTCAAAAGCAAATGGTCTTGGAAAGTAACAATTTCCCCAAGCGGTGACAACCTCAGGTGGAACCGAGTCCCTGCTAGGAGAACGGACATCGGGTAGGGAACCAGGGTGTCTGGCTCAAGTGTCCAATCCAGCCCAACCCCAGTGACGAGTTCTCACTGGAAAGGATACTAGGACAAGCTTTGGCAATTCCTCCTTGGTCACCAGCACCATTTACTGCGCAGTTCCTCAAAGAAACGTCTTGCAACTTGCTCAGCTGACTGTATGAAAAACACATAGTTCACATGCAGACATAAACATGTACGCTATCCATCGGCCCTTTAAAAAATTAAAAAGCGTTTTAGACACATAAAAAGGCACCAGAAATAACAGTACCCACCGCCCAACTTAAGAAATAAAGCTTACTGAAAAAAAAAAAAAAAAAGGCATTACAAACACTATACACAATACTGAAATCCTCTCGAGTCCCTTTCCATTGCCCTCTCCTCTCGCCCTCCACTCCCCATAGGAAACCAGGGCACTGGGGTCAGTGTTGGCTTAATCTTAAGCATTTAATAGTTTTACTATTTTTTTAAAAAGTTTACCATTTTACTCTAACAGTTTTACTATATTTCCATGTCCCTAAATAGTTATTGCAGTTTTGAATATTATAATCAGAAATAACAGTACCCACCGCCCAACTTAAGAAATAAAGCTTACTGGAAAAAAAAAAAAAAAGGCATTACAAACACTATACACAATACTGAAATCCTCTCGAGTCCCTTTCCATTGCCCTCTCCTCTCGCCCTCCACTCCCCATAGGAAACCAGGGCACTGGGGTCAGTGTTGGCTTAATCTTAAGCATTTAATAGTTTTACTATTTTTTTAAAAAGTTTACCATTTTACTCTTAACAGTTTTACTATATTTCCATGTCCCTAAATAGTTATTGCAGTTTTGAATATTATAAAATTTGACATAAACGGTACCGTACGGCTTCCCTAGTGGCTCAGACGGTAAAGTGTCTGTCTGCAGTGCGGGAGACCCAGGTTCGATTCCTGGGTCAGGAAGATCCCCTGGAGAAGGAAATGGCAGCCCACTCCAGTATTCTTGCCTGGAAAATCCCATGGACGGAGAAGCCTGGTGGGCTACAGTCCATGGGGTTGCAAAGAGTTGGACATGACTTAGCGACTTCACTTTCATTTTCCTGTGACTAACTTTCTCCCTCAACAACACCCTGTCCAGCACTGAGAGGGGATACATGGACACATGCTCTGGAATAGTCATGTTCACACCTGTGGTCTGTCACCAGAGAGAGACTGCAGTTGATTTATTTGCTCCTCTGGTGGCAGGGAGATTATTCCCAACAGTGCAAAACGACACACTACTGTATACTTTTTGTACTCACGTGGCAAAATCTCTCTAGGGATATAGCCTAGAGAGCACATGTGTGTATCTTTAACTTTTTAGATACTCTCAGAAAGCAATTTTTTAAGTGTAGAGAATCTGTGTTTTGTTCATTCAAATAGCCCAAGTGTTACAGCACCAGAGAGTGTTTAGAACACAGAACCTGGAGTCAGACTGCCTGTGTTCAGTCCTGACTCCACCCTCCTCTGGCCTCGGATGTGTTACCATCTCTACCCCTCAGATGGCACATCCACGTGCCCATGATCACAATGGCATTCCTCACAATGGTCACACGCACGCAAACCGAGCACCCACCGACCAAGGAATAAAGTGCGGTCAGTCCAGATGACGGAGCATTACTCAGTCTTAAAAAGGAAGGAACAACACTTGTGAACCTGGAAGACATTATGCTATGTGAGAGGGGCCAGTCACAAAAGGACACACACTATATGCCTGCATTTATATGAGGTACCGAGGTGAGAGTCAACCTCAGACACGGAAGCAGAATGGCGGCTGCCACGGGCTGCGGGAGGCAGAGATGTGCAGCTGCTGTTTAAGGGCTGCAAGGCTGCAGTCTGGGAAGAAGAGAAGGTTCTGAAGATGGACAGTGCTGCTCGTTACACAACAGTGGGAATGCACCTAACCCTATTGAAATATACACTTCAAGTTAAGATGGGGATTTCCCTGTTGGTCCAGTGGTTAAGAATCTGCTATGCAATTCAGGGGATGCAGGCTCAATCCCTGGTCCAGGAACTAAGATCCCACATGCCTCAGAGCAACTAAGCTTGTGCACCACTACGGAGTCTGTATACAGCAACGAAAAGATCTCACATGAGGCAACTAAGACCTTATGCAGCCAAATTAAAAAAAAAATGGTTAAGAAGGTAAATTTTACATTACATATATTTTACAACTTTTATATGCTATCATTTAGTGGGTCAGTATTTGTGAAACCCTCAGAATATAGTGTGACATACAGTAAGTCAGTTTACAAGCATTTATAAAAGTAAATATAAAACTGACAACCTCTGGGGGAATACTAAGAACAACCTGCAAGGCATGAGCTATTACAGTCACAGACACTTGAGGGAAAGGCAGCAGCAAAGTTCTGGGGCATAGGCTGCCAAACTTTCTCAGGTCACGGGGCCCTTAGCATTTCAGTAATCTCCCGCAGTGCCCCGAGGCCAAAAGAAAGTACCATTTAGTAAGCAATTAGGACCAAACAATTTTTTATGTCCTGTCAAACTAGTGTCTGCTGGGCACGTCTGCTGGGCACGATACAACTTTTCAAACCCTGGAGTCTGTATGCACCCCACCCTTCCTTTTCCTGTTCCATGATGATTTTCAGGAGATACAGTACTTGCTTTTCTTTCAGCACAAGAGTGACCCAAAACCCAGCTTTGCAGGCATGTGGCACCATGGAAAGAAGAGGAATATCGTGAAACTCAACTACCTGCAACTAGCGCTTCACACCATGTCCGGCAGATGTCACTGTTTCCCTCTAAAATGAAAACTATTCTGCTGGACCCGAGAGCTGGTGCCTGGAAGCTTAGGGATCCTGGTCTCAATTCAGACGTCAGTCAGAGCCACAGTCATCTCCAAACAGAAACTATACACAGTGGTTTTCATTTGGTTTCGCTTCTCTCATTATAAGTCTTTTCTCAGATGCAAACTCAAAGCTGGTCAGCTGGAATTATTAAGGAGATAACCTCAACTTTAAGCCATTGTATTGAGTCAAGTGGTTAAGACTCCACATTCCCAATGCAGGGGGCACAGGTTGATCCCATGCACAGCACAGCAAGGCCAAAAAAAAAAAAAAAAAAAAGGAAGAAGAAGAAAGCATCACTCCAACAGTGATGCCTACCACCTGTTATTCCCAAGAGTTCTAACAGCTTAGGTATTACTTTGGAAATGAGGAAACGGAAGCTTAGAAACCAAAGAAGCTCTAACTGGCGTCAGGACTAGAAAGAAAGTGGCTGAGCTGACATCTGAACCCAGCCTGACTGATTCCGACACTGGGTCCTTTCCAGAAAGACACTAGCTCATCAGTGAACACGCTGATATATATGCAAGCAGTAATCATTCACTAGAATCTGAGTTGTGCAGCTGTTCATAAACCAGGGGAGAAAAATGTGTTGGCAATTTGTTAACAGTCACAGTGCCCATAGTGTTCTCTGAAAGAGATCAAGCAACAAGGGGAAAAGGTACCTTTTCCGGTGTAAAAAAAATTTTTTTTAATATTTGCATTTTAAATGGAAAAAATTAAGCAAAGAACCCTAATCCTATGAAGGATATAGTTCTGTTAGTTACTCAGTTGTGTCCAACTCTTTAGGACTCCATGGATGGCAGCCTGCCAGGCTCCTCTGTCCACAGAGTTTTCCGGGCGAGAATACTAAAGTGAACAGCCATTCCCTTCTCCAGGGGATCTTCCTGACCCAAGGATCAAACTCCGGTCTCCTGCACTGCAGGCAGATTCCTTATCATCTGAGCCACCAGGGAAGCCCCACAGCTCTATAAATCAATTCGATAAAGAAAAATCATCCACATTCGTTGTCTCTCAGTGGTGCAGTAGTCACAACTCTTTCGTTCAAGGTATATTTTCTAAATCCTCAGCAATGAATGTATGTTGTTTGTAATTAACAGTCAAGTTACTGCTTTTTCAAAAATCTTTATTTCTTTTGTGTTTGTGTTTTTTTTTAATGCTAAAAACCAGAGAAATGAATTTACTAGGAGTTCCTTCATGGTCTAGTGGTTGGCACTCCGGGCTCTCGCAGTCATGGCTGAGGTTCAATCCCTGGGCAGGGATCTTAGATTCTGCAAGCCACAGGGTGCAGCCAAAATTTAAAAAAAATTTTTTTTTAATTTTAAAAAAGGAAATGTATTTACTCTTCAACCCTGTGCCCATGTGCAATTAAATTCTGTATCATGTTTAAATCACCATAATAATAATGAGAACAATAAAAAGATAGCAAAGAATTTAATTTTGAACAGAATCACAGTTAAACTCTTTCAGAGACTGAAGGTGTCAACAGCAGCAAATCTGCTCTCCAGAGTGGCCACCAGGGGTCACTACTAGGATGCCTCATCCAGGTCAGGGTCACACACCACACACTGACCATCACTAACGAAGCAGGACCTGGAAAGTCACACAAAACCACACAGTTGTGCGTGGCTTTGTGTGATATTAGCTTCTACTCCGGTTCACACGGTGCATCAGAACAAGCAATGAGGCTTTCTGAAGAGCATCACTGTGTTCAAAGTACAGAGAAAGTTCAAACACAGCACTTTCAAAATGCATTTAGTGCCCCTTAGACACAGTCACTTCAGGGTACATTTTAAAAGCAAGAGCCCATGGTATTCTGATCCAGGAGGTCTGGGATGGGACCCAGAATTTGACATGTTTCAAGAGCAGCCCAGGTGATGAGGGTGTGCAGAGACAGGAACTACTGGGTTTTAGAAGGTGCCATCCTGCTACACAGCACAGGGAACAAAGTAGACTTCTGTTTCCATTCCTGACTTATCAAATGTCCAACCTTAGCTCCTTAATAATTAGCCAATACAGTAGAGTATGGTATAAATAATGGGCAAATCAATGTTTATCTTTCAATCTAGAAAAGTCCTGTGCTAAAATAAGAACTTTAATTCCCCTAAATATTCAATCCTTGGATCCCTCTGCTTGCAATTTGCTGATCTGCAGAAAAGAGACCTGCTTGGGAGCAAAGTTCTCAGCACCGATACACAGTCAATTGAACTTAAATCCTAAACTTGGATGAAACTGTCAAAGTCAGCTCTACCATATCAGTTTCACTTACCTTTGCTGTTTTATGACAGAGTCAAAACCAATGGTTTCTACGGGTTTATTTCCAATTATAACAATCTGCTCTGTTTCCTCTTCCTTTGGTTCATCTTCTAGCACATAGCGGTTCTTAATTGCAGTGAGAAAGTCTACTCCAAAATTTACTTTGTTTGGACGAATGAAGGATCCGGATGTTGGGTGCCTGGAAATGGAGATAAACAGAACAGAGAGACTATCATCTATGGGAATATTTAAATAAGATCACACGCACAAAAATCCTTTACAAATTGTCAGTCTGCCACAAATGTAAAATGTCTGCATTTACACATATATTAGCAAATAAAAGCAATTAAACAATTTTTAAAAAGAAGGAGAAAGCAAGTCTCATCCACCAAGAATGGCCATAAGGGAATGTTCTGAAGGTTTTCAAAATTTTCTGTATGCTAAAAAAGTAAAAACAGCATAAAAGGGAATATTTTTTTTTAAAAAGTGTAATTGATACAATTGATCATAAAGAGTTGAGAGCTGATGCTAGCAGGTAAAATCCCAATAGATAAACAGATAAGAAATATAGAACAGATAATTTATAAAACAGGAAAGAGTATTAAAACCATGGGGAAAAGTTTCACCTTGCTAATGATTAAGACATGCAAATTTGGGGCTTCCCTGGTGGCTCAGTGATAAAGAATCCTCCTGGCAATGTAGGAGACATAGGCTCGATCCCTGGTCTGGCAAGACCCCATTTGCTGCAGGGCAACAAAGCCCATGCTCCATAACTACTGAGCCTGTGCTCTAGAGCCCACAAGCCATAGCTACTGAGTCCACATGGCACAACCATTAAAGCCTGCAGCCTAGAGTCCGCGCTCCACATCAAGAGAAGCCACAGCAACGAGAAGCCCACGTAAATAACTCAAGAGTGCCCGCCCGGCGCTGCTGCAACTAGAGAAGACGCTCACAGCGCCACAAACACCCAGCACAGCCTAAAATTTAAAATTTAAAAAATAAATTAAAAAAAAGCAAATTCAAACAATGAAACTGTTTTCAATAAAACTGGCAAAAAATGAAGTCCTAACATTCAAAGACTGCAAGGTTGAGTTAGTGTTTGATTGTATAATCATACCCCTGGGAATCTGTCAGCAGGCAATAATTTAAAAATAAAACAAAACTGCATTTACAAAGATTCTATATAATAGCATTTTTTAAAACTGAGGAATTCGGGAACCATAAAAATGTCCAGCTAGACAGGAACTATTAAGTAAACCAGATAGATGAGGTCATTAAAGTACTCTAGCTGTAATACTTAAAAAAACTATTTATAGAATAATGCTGAGATTTCTGAAAACGGATCCGAATTGTACATGACATAACTATAGAAGAATCTTATCTATGGCTAGACAAAGATTGAATAAGGACACAAAGAAATGAAAACACTTGTGGATAACAGGATTACATACAAAATCTTTTAAATTATAACGAACTAAATGAAAGTTCAAATATGAGGATAAAATTAGAGCATGAATATTCTATATTCTACAGAAGTATAGGATATTCTACCATAATTTATATTTACCATCATTTATATATTTTATATAAATTTATATTTGCCATAATTTAAATAATTTTAAATTATGAAAATTTTATAGCAATTTTAGCAATAATTTCTAAGAATTTAATAAAAATATTAATCATATTGCCGTACATAAGGACTACTGCCGGGCTTTTCAAGAGACTCAAAACAGATCTTTAGACACATTACATTTCACCATCAGCACTGGATCATGGCAACAAGACCTAACTTTCAGGGAAATCCAAGTATGCCTATAAAACAGCTGAAAATGGTAGCATCATTTGATCACAGCAGAGAATAAATGAGGAAATACACAAATCGCCAAAAATTGTACAATGAACACTATTTTGGCTTATGTCCTTTAACTCTTAGAGAAATCAAACTTACGTAGAAATCACCATAATTAAAGGGGATGAAATACTACTGACAATAAATTTTGTCAATATAAACATACATACATTTTTTTTCTGGAACGTGGCTCTAGAGAAATTACCAGATTGTGAAAGGTATTTGTAATCCCAGAGTCAGAATGATGCCTCAGGCAAAAAGTGGCCCCAAGGTCGTGAGAATCCCAGAGAGGGCAGCGTCCCAGAAGGCGATGGAGACTGGACAATAGGCAATGGAGACTGGACAATCGCGTCCAGGGCTTCCGGCCACAGAATCTAGCAGCTAGACAGTAACCCTGGAAGAAGAAGCTGGGTGCAGCCGTGAGGCGAGTTCCAGTGGAAGGAGACTGGGCTGAGAATACTCTTACTCCAAGGAGTTTTATTGGAAAGAGGAGATGTTTTAAGACAGATCAAGGCATGAAACATATGCTGATGAAGATAACCCTACAGAGAGGGGGAAATTGTTGATGCAGGAAATTAAATTCTCTGTTGCAGCAAAATCACGTTCTGAATCTGTGTTGTCTGCTGGGGTATCAGAGGATCACTGTCTACCAGATGCTGCCTAGAAAATACTTCGGGTTCTTGTTTTCTCACATGTTTTTTCATTGTGGTAAAAGTCACATAATATAAAACATACTATTTAAAAAATTTAACTGTACACAACATTCACACTGTTGTATGGCTCTCACCATCACCCATCTCCCAGATTTTTCACCTTCTTAAACTAATGTCCCCATTATACACTAACTCCCCACCCACTCCCATCTGGCCCCTGGCATCTACCAGTGTCCTTTCTGATTCTATGAATTTGACTATTCTAGGTACCTCGTATAAGTGAAATTAAACAGTATTTGTCCACACCTAATGTAGATTAGAATGCAGAAATAATATTGCTTTAACTATAGAAAATTTAAGGAATTAGATTTGATAGAGTGCATGAAGAACTATGGACAGAGGTTTGTGACACTGTACAGGAGGCAGTGATTAAGATCATCTCTAAGAAAAAGAAATGCAAAAAAGCAAAATGATTGTCTGAGGAAGCCTTACAAATAGCTGAGAAAAGAAGAGAAGCAAAAGTTAGAAGAGAAAAAGGAAAGATATACCCATTTGAATGCAGTATTTCAAAGAATAACAAGGAGTAGTAAGAAAGCTTTCCTCAGTGATCAATGCAAAGAAATAGAGGGAAACAATAGAATAGGAAAGACTAGAGATCTCTTCAAGAAAACTAGATACCAAAGGAATACTTCATGAAAAAATGGGCACAATAAAGGACAGGAATGGTATGGACCTAATAGAAGCAGAAGATATTGAGAAGAGGTGGCAAGAATATACAGAACTACACAAAAAAGATCTTCCTGACCAAGATAACCATGATCCTGTGATCACTCACCTAAAGCGATTCTGGAATGTGAAGTCAAGTGGGTCTTAGAAAGCATCACTCCGAACAAAGGTAGGGGAGGTAATGGAATTCCAGTGGAGCTATTTCAAATCCTGAAAGATGATGCTGTGAAAGCGCTGCACTCAATATGCCAGCAAATTTTGAAAACTGAGCAGTGGCCACAGGGCCAGAAAAGGTCAGTTGTCATTCCAATCCCAAAGACAGGCAATGCCAAAGAATGCTCAAACTACAGCACCACTGCACTCATCTCACACACTAGCAAAGTAATGCTCAAAATTCTCCGAGGGAGGTTTCAACAGTACATGAACCGAGAACTGCCAGGTGTTCAACTGGATTTAGAAAAGGCAGAGGAACCAGAGATCAAATTGTCAATATCCACTGGATCATCAAAAAAGCAAGAGAATATCAGAAAAGTATCTATTTCTGCTTTATTGATAACACCAAAGCTGTTGAAGGTGTAGATCACAAACTGTGGAAAATTCTTCAAGAGATGGGAATATCAGACCACTTTATCTGCTTCCTGAGAAATCTGTATGCAGGTCAAGAAGCAAAAGTTAAAATTGGACATGGAACAACAGAATGGTTCCAAACTGGGAAAGGGGTATGTCAAGGCTGTATATTGTCACTCTGCTTATTTAACTTATGTGCAGAGTACATCATGAGAAATGCCTGGCTGGATGAAGCACAAGCTGGAATCAAGACTGCTGGGAGAAATAGCAATAACCTCAGATACGCAGATGATACCACCCTATGGCAGAAAATGAAGAACAAAAAAGCCTCTTGATGAAAGCAAAAGAGGAGAGTGAAAAGGCTTAAAACTCAACATTCAGAAAACAATCATGGCATCTGGTCCCATCACTTTTTGACAAATAGATGGGGAAACAATGAAAACAGTGACAGACTTTATTTGGGGGAGGGGGCTCTAAAATCACTGCAGATGGTGACTGCAGCCATGAAAGTAAGACGCTTGCTCCTTGGAAAAAAAGCTATGATGAACCTAGACAGCATATTCAAAAGCAGAGACATTACTTTGCCAACACAGGTCCATCTTTTCCAGTAGTCATGTATGGATATCAGAGATGGACAATAAAGATAGCTGAGCACCGAAGAGCTGATGCTTTTGAACTGTGGTGTTCAAACTCTTGAGGGTCCCTTGGACTGCAAGGAGATCAAATCACTCAGTCCTAAAGGAAATCAGTCCTGAATATTCACTCGAAGGACTGATGTTGAAGCTGAAACTACAATACTTTGACCATCTAATGCAAAGAACTAACTACTTGGAAAAGACCCTGATGCTGGGAAAGATTAAAGGCAGGAGGAGAAGGGGATGACAGAGGATGAGATAGTTGGATGGCATTACCAACTCAATGGACATGAGTTTGAGCAAACTCTGGGAGTTGGTGATGGACAGGGAAGCCTGGCGTGCTTCAGTCCATGGAGTCACGAAGAGTTGGACATGACTGAGCGACTGAATTGAACTGTTAGAAAGGATCCTAGTGTGAAGAACACAGTTTTGTTTCAATAAAACACATTTCTATCACTTGGCTAAGGAGACTAAACACAGCTAGCCTCATTTTTAAAGGTTCAAAGGAATCTACCTAAGAGATGATCTAATGCAGGATTTCTCAAACTCAACCCAACCAGTCAGTCACTTGGAAAGCTTATTAGAACCCACCTTGGGATGGACACTCAGTGGTACTGGGCTGCAGCCAGGGGATTCTGATGCAGAGTGAACTCAGCTCCCACTTTAATAAACTCATCTAATTCAGTTCCAGTTCAGTTGGAGATACTGGGATCACCATCAACAGAGGTACCCGAGCTGTGCTTGTGCTAAGTTGCTTCAGTCAAGTCTGACTCTGCAAAGCCATGGACTGTAGGTCACCATGCTCCTCTGTCCATGGGACTCTCCAGGCAAGAATACTGGAGTGGGTTGCTGTGCTCTCTTCCAGGGAACCTTCCACAGAGGTGCACAGCCAAGACCAAAAATCATGCAGTCCTGATGACTAGTGCACTGTCCTTTCCTGTATCTTTGTCTCTACTCTCCTCACTCCCACACATTTTAGTAGTTAGTAGATCTGTTAGTAGGTATTATTATTTAATGCTGTTTAGTAAAGAAATAAAACAAGCACTTTAATAATAAATGAGAAAACAACAATGCAAAACAAATGTCATGGTTTTCATTTCTGTCCTAAATTTAGACTTTCAAACACTGTGGTAATGAACAATTCCACAGTATAGTCAAAGCTATAGTTTTTCCAGTAGTCATGTGTGGATGTGAGTTGGACCATAAAGGAGGCTGAGCACCAAAGAACTGGTGCCTTCAAACTGTGATATTGGAGATGACTCTAGAGAGTCCCTTGGACTGCAAGGAGATCAAACCAGTCAATCCTAAAGGAAATCAACTCTGAGTATTCACTGAAGGACTGAGGCTGAAACTGAAGCTCCAGTGCGCTGGACACCTGATGCAAAGAAATGACTCATCGGAAAAGACCCTGAAGCTGGGAAAGGTTGAAGCTAGGAGGAAAGGGGGATGACCGAGGATGACATGGTTGGATGGCATCATCATCTCGACGGACTTGAGTTTGAACAAGCTCCGGGAGATGGTGAAGGACAGTGAAGCCTGGCGTGCTGCAGTCCATGGGGTTGCAAAGAGTCGGATACAACTGAGTGACAACAACGAACAATTCAAGATTAGACCTTTATTAGAGCTTAGTTTGGCTGCAGGCAGAGGAAAGGAGTCAGCAATGGTGTTGGGTGGTTGCAAAGTAGACGCTATGCCTTTTTCAGATCAAGGTCAGTCTCCTCTGCAACATTCCTGGCAAGTCTCTCAGAAAACAACACAGTGCTGTAAATACTGAAAAATACCAGCTGAATGAGTGCCCATCAATAACCATAAATCTCCAAAGGTAAGCTAGTAATTCATAAAGATTCCACAGGAAAACTATCAAGATGTTGCATCTGAACACTGAAATCCTGAACCCTATCTAAAGAGAAAAAACTGGGGGACGGGAAGGAGCGAAGTGGGGAGAGCACAATATTTTTGTTCTTATAAAAACACTCAGCATGTTCAAGGTCCTGCCTCCTTCTGCCTACCAATTACAGGGTGCAGGTAGCAAAATTCACATCCTAACCATGGTCCTTGCAGAAATAGAAGACTCTCAGAAAGCACTGTAATCAAGATTAGGTCTGCCCAACAGAGTTCTCAGATGAAATTTAGGTGCCCAGCTAAACCTGGATTCCAGACAAACAACTGTTTTCCAATTGAATTTCAATTGTTTTCTCCATCTTTTTTTCAGTATGATGCATGTCCCATGCTTACACTAAAAAATGATTTACTGCTTATCTGAAATCCAAATTTCGCTATGAATTTTCTGTTTTTATTTAGTGAATCCAGCAACCAACAGAGCCCAAAAGTCCCATAGTAAACATTTTTTTAAAACTGGGGATGGTTTAAATGCTGGGTGTGGGGAAAGACTGGGTCCCTGGGGAGTATCAGATAAATGTTGATCTTGATACCTTGCTTGTTTCAAGCTTGCCCAGAGCCTTCTCATCAATATTGCATAGCTAACATTCACCCTGAGAGAACTATTCACTCATTTAACGTATACCGAAATTTGACCTGGTGAATTCATTTTCCCAGCAGGAGAGCAAAAAAAAAAAAAA
>SJYC01064947.1:0-16715 GCA_006408675.1 Madoqua kirkii
GGTCTAGTGGTTTTCCATACTTTCTTCAATTTAAGTCTGAATTTGGCAATAAAAAGTTCATGATCTGAACCACAGTCAGCTTCTGGTCTTGTTTTAGTTGACTGTATAGAGGTTCTCCATCTTTGGCTGCAAAGAATATAATCAATCTGATTTCGGTGTTGACCATCTGGTGATGTCCATGTGTAGTCTTCTCTTATGTTGTTGGAAGAGGGTGTTTGCTATGACCAGTCTTAGCAAACTGGTGTTTGCTATGGTGTTGTTGGAAGAGGGTGTTTGCTATGACCAAACTTAGCAAACAAGTCTTAGCAAAGACCATTAGTCTTTGCCCTGCTTCATTCTGTATTCCAAGGCCAAATTTGCCTGTTACCCCAGGTGTTTCTTGACTTCCCACCTTTGTATTCCAGTCCCCTATAATGAAAAGGACATCTTTTTGAGATGTTAGTTCTAAAAGGTCTTGTAGGTCTTCATAGAACCGTTCAACTTCAGCTTCTTCAGCGTTACTGATTGGGGCATAGACTTGGATTATTGTGATATTGAATGGTTTGCCTTGGAAACGAACAGAGATCATTAATTATCTATTTTATACAGTGTGTCAATAGTGTATATATGTCAATCTCCATCTCCCAGTTCTTCCCAGTCCCTAGGGAAAGTATTTTATACTGACTTATTAATGCTCATTTAAGAACTTCAAAATACTTCATGACAATCTTATGCTACACACAGTAAATCAAGGGGCTTCCATTTGTTAAGTTAGCCAGTATCATGGATATTGGTTTGCCTTGGAAACGAACAGAGATCATTAATTATCTATTTTATACAGTGTGTCAATAGTGTACATATGTCAATCTCCATCTCCCACTTCTTCCCAGTCCCTAGGGAAAGTATTTTATACTGACTTATTAATGCTCATTTAAGAACTTCAAAAAACTTCATGACAATCTTATGCTACACACAGTAAATCAAGGGGCTTCCATTTGTTAAGTTAGCCAGTATCATGGATAAAGTTTGAGACACCATGTCCCCTCTGATGCTAAGTATAAATCCTATTCATGGTGCTGAAGAACATATTTTAGGATTTCTTGATCACCAGAAAAGAGAAATAATATAATTACCTAGAAAGTGAACATTTTCAATAACAGCTGAGGGTAGAATACTGACCCAAACAGTTTTAAGCATTTAGAGTACAGGTTATTTAGGTTGAGAAAAAAGCACTGGAAATCCAGACACAAGGTACAGGGAACTTCAAGCTTCATCACCTTAACTGAACCACTCAACTCCTCAAAAGACAAGAGATAGAGAAAATGAAGCATCCGAGAGAGATACTGATGACTGGTTCACAGCCATACATTCGGGGTAAACCTGTATACTAAAACTGTACACAGGAAAAGTCACAAATACTAATTATGGGCACTTACTATTATAAATAAGAGACTGCCATATTAACCTTAGGTTAAACAGAAATCAAACTGAAACTAAACATGACGTGAAATTACCAGCACCCATGTTGAGAGAGAAGAAAACACCGAAGAATGTATGCCCTGAGCTGGGCTTTGAAAACCACCCTATCTGTTGCCAAGGTCTGCCCTCAAACGGCAGGGTGTCACCCCAGCAACCTGAGATGCTGGGGAGACTTAAGAAGCAGGAGGTTTCCAAACACCCAATTCAATATACCCTGATATCCTGCTTACAGTGCAGAGGCCAGCAAACTAGTCTTCACAAGACACGTGTGAAAGCACATAACCGTATGTCTAACACGCTGTTGGCCACTCGATCTTAACACATCCTTCTGAAGAGATGGAGATTTGAGTTCTGCTATTGAGATGGCAACTTCTGATTCACTTGCCTCATTTAAAATGGGTATGCCATCCTTTTTGCCATTTAACTACTTCACAAGTCTAAGATGAGAACATTTATCATCTGGAAACGTTAAACTGTTCTGGCTTCATGAAAACAGCATCAAAGCATTCAAATACTTACTGTGGTTAAAAAAAGCAAAACTGTAATCATGGTTTTCCAAGTAAAACTTGAAATATGAAGGAAGACTCCAATAAAGTTAGTACGAGATCTGAACTAACTTAATAACAAGTACATGTGATATAATCTATTTTGTCTGACTTAGAGATTCTAAGATACTGACATAATCCTTACTAGTTGAAGCCATGTTCAAAGAAATATTAACATCAGTATTAACAACTATAAAGGAAAAGGTCATTCCTTTAGTTGAGATCAGTGGTTATCCACCATATCAGAGCCAATGCACCCTTTACACTGCCTCTAAAACAACCTGAAATGGAATTCAGTTCAGTTCAGTTGCTCAGTCGTGTCCGACTCTGCAACCCCTTGAACCACAGCACGCCAGGCCTCCCTGTCCATCACCATTTCTCAGAGTTCACTTAGACTCACGTCCATCGAGTCTGTGATGCCATCCAGCCATCTCATCCTCGGTTGTCCCCTTCTCCTCCTGCCTCCAATCCCTCCCAGCATCAGAGTCGTTTCCAATGAGTCAACTCTTCGCATGAGGTGGCCACAGTACTGGAGTTTCAGCTTTAGCATCATTCCTTCCAAAGGAATCCCAGGGTTGATCTCCTTCAGAATGGACTGGTTGGATCTCCTTGCACTCCAAGGGACTCTCAAGAGTCTTCTCCAACACCACACTTTAAAAGCATCAATTGTTTGGCGCTCTGCCTTCTTCACAGTCCAACTCTCACATCCATACATGACCACAGGAAAAACCATAGCCTTGACTGGATGGACCTTAGTCAGCAAAGTAATGTCTCTGCTTTTCAATATACTATCTAGGTGGTCATAACTTTTCTTCCAAGGAGTAAGTGTCTTTTAATTTCATGGCTGCAGTTACCATCTGCAGTGATTTTGGAGCCCAAAAAATAAAGTCTGACACTGTTTCCCCATCTACTTCCCATGAAGTGATGGGACCAGATGCCATGATTTTAGTTTTCTGAATGTTGAGGTTTAAGCCAACTTTTGCACTCTCCTCTTTCACTTTCAAGAGTGGTATCACCTGCATATCTGAGGTTATTGATATTTCTCCCAGCAATCTTGATTCCAGCTTGTGTTTCTTCCAGTCCAGCGTTTCTCATGATGTACTTTGCATACAAGTTAAATAAGCAGGGTGACAACATACAGCCTTGATGTACTCCTTTTCCTGTTTGGAACCAGTCTGTTGTTCCACGTCCAGTTCTAACTGTTGCTTCCTGGCCTGCATACAGATTTCTCAAGAGGCAGGTCAGGTGGTCTGGTATTCCCATCTCGTTCAGAATTTTCCAGTTTATTGTGATCACGCAGTCAAAGGCTTTGGCATAGTCAATAAAGCAGAAATAGATGCTTTTCTGGAACTCTCTTGCTTTTTCCATGATCCAGCGGATGTTGGCAATTTGGCCTCTGGTTCCTCTGCCTTTTCTAAAACCAGCTTGAACATCAGGGAGTTCACGGTTCACATACTGCTGAAGCCTGGCTTGGAGAATTTTGAGCATTACTTTACTAGCATGTGAGATGAGTGCAATTGTGTGGTAGTTTGAAATGGAATTACCTACCCATATAGGATTTCAAAGTCAAGGAAAATGCCCATTTCATTGAAACAAGTTATCTATAATCAGATAATATGTATTTCGATATGTGGATGCTCAGGCAAGGCTGTAACTAGGAAACACTAAAAAACAAGGAGATGCTTATTTCAAGAGTAAGAACTGAAACACCAAGTCCACACCCTTCAGCACTTCAGGGCAAATCCCACATCTGCCAGGACTGATGCAACCTTCACTGTACTACTCAGAGACTAAAATTATCATCACATCCAGAGACCTCTAAGGACATGTAGCCATGGATGATTTGGGAGGTGCTGGAGCAGGCTCCACAGGAAACATTCCCTCAATGGAGGCTGTGTGAGGTCATGGTCCAGGTAAGGCATCAATAGGCCCGGCTAAGAAATTTCTATTTCCACACCTTTCTAAACACGTAAATTGCTCCCTTCATCTCCATAAACTCTTGACAGATTCTGAGCTGGCCTTATGACATATGTGTCATCACCACTGGCCTCTAGGAACATGCCAATTCTTCTATCCAGACTTTTCAAAATTACAGACTGCTGAACTAGCAAACAGTTTGTAATTATCTAATTTTGACCTTCATTTTAGAGGTCACGTGAAGAGTTGTCTCATTGGAAAAGACTTTGATGCTGGGAGGGATTGGGGGCAGGAGGAGAAGGGGATGACGGAGGATGAGATGGCTGGATGACATCACTGACTCGATGGACGCGAGTGTGATTGAACTCTGGGAGTTGGTGATGGACAGGGAGGCCTGGCGTGCTGTGATTCATGCGGTCACAAAGAGTCGGACACGACTGAGCGACTGAACTGAACGGAACTGAAAGTTAGATTTGTTTAGGATTCTAAAGATTGTTAAAACCAATGCATGAAGCTACTTGATTTCCAGGAATGTATTCACTGTACAACATTTTAAACAATGATAAGCTTAATATTCCCCTTCAGGGATCATAGCCTTTCCATGGTGAAGGGGCTTGCATAATTCAATAAAGCTATGAGCTATGCCATGCAGGGCCACCCAAGATGGACAGATGACAGGGAAGAGCTCTGACATAACATGGTCCACTGCAGGAGGAAATGGCAAACTACTCCAGGATTCTTGCTGCAAGAAGCTCATGAACAGTCTAAAAAAGGAAAAAGATATGACATTGTAAAATGAGTCCCCCAGGTTGGAAGGTGTCCAATATGCTACTGGGAAAGAGCAGATGGAAACTACCAATATCTCCAGAAAGAATGAAGCAGCTGGGCCAAAGCAGAAATGATGCTCAGTTATTGATGTGTCTGGTAGTGAGACTAAAGTCTGATGCTATAAAGAACATTACTACACAGAAACCTGGAATAGTTCAGTTCAGTCACTCAGTCGTGTCTGACTCTGCGACCCCATGAATCGCAGCACACCAGGCCTCCCTGTACATCACCAACTCCCAGAGTTCACTCAGATTCACGTCCATCGAGTCAGTGACACCATCCAGCCATCTCATGTTCTGTCGTCCCCTTCTCCTCCTGCCCCCAATCCCTCCCATCATCAGGGTCTTTTCCAATGAGTCAGCTCTTCGCATCAGGTGGCCAAAGTACTGGAGTTTCACCTTTAGCATCATTCCTTCCAAAGAAATCCCAGAGTTGATCTCCTTCAGAATGGACTGGTTGGATCTCCTTGTAGTCCAAGGGACTCTCAAGAGTCTTCTCTAACACCAAAGTTCAAAAGCATCTATTCTTCGGTGCTCTGCCTTCCTCACAGTCCAACTCTCACATCCCTACATGACTACTGGAAAAACTATAGCCTTGATTAGACAGACCTTAGTTGGCAAAGTAATGTCTCTGCTTTTCAATATGCTATCTAGGTTGGTCATAACTTTTCTTCCAAGGAGTAAGCGTCTTTTAATTTCATGGCTGCAGTCACCATCTGCAGTGATTTTGGAGCCCCAAAAATAAAGTCTGACAGTGTTTTCCACTGTTTCCCCATCTATTTCCCGTGAAGTGATGGGACCAGATGCCATGATTTTTGTTTTCTGAATGTTGAGCTTTAAGCCAACTTTTTCACTCTCCTCTTTCACTTTCATCAAGAGGCTTTTTAGTTCCTCTTCACTTTCTGCCATTGGTATCATCTGCATATCGGAGGTTATTGATATTTCTCCCAGCAATCTTGATTCCAGTTTGTGTTTCTTCCAGTCCAGCGTTTCTCATGATATACTCTGCATATAAGTTAAATAAGCAGGGTGACAATATACAGCCTTGACACACTCCTTTTCCTATATGGAACCAGTCTATTGTTAGGTCCATGAATTAAAGTAAACTGGACGTCAATCAGGAGATAACAAGAATGAACACTGACTTCTTAGCAATCAGTGAACTAAAATGGATGGGAATGGGTGAATTTAATTCAGATGACCATTATACCTACTACAGTAGGCAAGATTCCCTTAGAAGAAATCTGGTACCCCTCAGAGTAAACAAGAGTCCAAAATGCAATACTTGGGTACAATTTCAAAAACAACAAACCATTCAATATCACAGTAATCTAAGCCTATGCTCCAACCACCAAGGCCAAAGAAGCTGAAGTTAAACAGTTCAGCTACAGCTAAAGACCTACAAGAACTTCTAGAACGAACACACAAAAAAAGATGTCCTTTTCATCATAGAGGAATGAAATGCAAAAGCAGGAAGTCAAAAGATACCTGGAGGAACAGGCAAGTTTGGCCTTGGAGTACAAAATGAAGCAGGATAAAGGCTTATAGAGCTTTGCTAGGAGAATACACTGGTCATAGAAAACAGCTTCTTTCAATAACACAAGAGACGACTCTACACATGGACATTACAAGCTGGTCAATACAAAATTAGACTGATTATGTTCTTTGCAGCCAAAGATAGAAAAGCTCTACACAGTCAGCAAAAAATAAAATAAAATAAAATAAAATTGACCTGGAGCAACTGTGGCTCAGATCATCAGCTCCTTACTGAAAAATTCAGGCTTAAACTGAAGAAAGTGGGGACAACCACTAGGCCATTCAGGTATGACAAATCAAACTCCTTATGATGATATAGTGGACATGACAAATATATTCAAGAGACTGAATTTATTCAATCCCAGATCTGGTAGACAGAGTGCCTAAAGAACTATGGATGGAGGGTCATAACACTGTACAGGAGGTATGACCAAAACCACCCCAAAGTAAAAGAAATGCTGAGAAGGCAAAATGTTTGTCTGAGGAGGCCTTACAGATAGTGAGGAAAGAAGAAAAACAAAAGACAAGGGAGAAAAGGAAAGATATACCCAACTGGATGCAGAGTTTCAGAGAATAGCAAGGAGAGATAAGAAGGCATTCTTAAATGAACAATGCAAACAGAATGGGAAAGATTAGAGATCTCAAGAAAATTGGAGGTATCTAGGAAACATTTCATGCAAAGATGGGCACAATGAAAGACAGAAACGCTAAGGATCTAACAGAACCAGGACAGATAAAGAAGATGTAGTAAGAATACACAGAAGAACCATGATGGTGTGGTCACTCATCTAGACCAGACAACTTGGAGTATGAAGTCAAGTGGGCCTTAGGAAGCATTACTATGAACAAAGCTGGTGGAGATGATGGAATTTCAACTGAACTATTTAAAATCCTAAAAGATGATGCTGTTAAAGTGCTGTACTCAATACATCCGCAAATCTAGAAAACTCAACAGTGGCCACTGGACTGGAAAGGTCAATTTTCATTCTAATCCCAAAGAACAAGCCCAAAGAATGTTCAAAGTACTATACTTTTGCATTCATGTCAGGTACTAGTAAGGTTATCCTCAATATCCATCAAGCAGTACATGAACAGAGAACTTCCAGATGTACAAGCTGGGTTCAGAAAAGGTAGAGGAACTAGAGATTACAATTCCAACACTTTGATTATAGAGAAAGGAAGGGAATCCCAGAAAAACATCTACTATTGCTTCCTTGACTACACTAAAGCTTTTAACTATATGGATCACAACAAACTATCGAAACATCTTAAAGAGATGCAAGTAACAGATCATTTTACCTGCCTCCTGAGAAACCTGTATGCAGGTCAAGAAGCAACAGTTAGAATCAGACATGGAACAACGGACTGGTTCAAAATTGGGAAAGGAGTACAGCAAGGCTATATATTGTCACTCTGCTTATTTAACTTATACTCAAAGTACATTATGTGAAATGCTGGGGTGGATGAATCACAAGCTGGAATCAAGACTGCTGAGAGGAATATCAACAACCTCAGATATGCAGATGATACCACTCCAATGGCCCAAAGTGAATAGAAACTAAAGAGCCTCTTGATGAAAAGAGAGAGAGAGAAGAAGCTGGCTTAAAACTCAACATTCAAAAAACTAAGATCATAGCATCCATCCTATCACTTCATGGCAAACAGAAGGAGAAAAAGTGGAAACAGCGATGGATTTTATTTTCTTGGGCTCCAAAATCACTGCAGACAGTGCCTGCAGCCATGAAATTAAAAGATGCTTGCTCCTTGGAAGTAAAACTATGACAAACTCAGAGTATAAAAAAGCAGAGACATCACTTTGCTGACAAAGATCCATCTAATCAAAACTATGGTTTTTCCAGGAGTCATGTATGGATGTGAGAACTGGACCATAAAGAAGGCTGAGTGCAGGAGAACTGATGTGTTCAAACTGTGGTGATGGAGATGCCTCATTAGAGTCCCTTATACTGCAAGATCAAACCGGTCAATCCTAAACATTCAGTGGATGCTAAAACGCCAACAGTTTGGCCAACAGTCAGCTGATGTGAAGAGCCGACTCACTGGAAAAGATTGCAGACAAAAGGAGAAGGGAGTGACAGAGAATGAGATGGTTAGATAGCATCACTGACTCGATGGACATGAATCTGAGCAAATTCTAAGGGATAGTGAAGGACAGGGAAGCCTGGCATACTGCAGTCCATGGTGTTACAAAGAGGTGTACAAGACTTAACAACAGCAACAAAGCTTAATATTAAAAGATTCTTGCAAGAAATTGAAACTTAGGGAAAATAAACACCAATAAAAATTTGAAAGACTGCCTGAAATTCCCCACCATCCTTTTCAGGATCCCTTTCATAGTTTCTCTGAAATCAAACAGGTAAAAATATCAGTAGCACTATAATGTATAATTCTTTCCATGACAATAGCTTTTTAAAATAGTGGCCTAGCATTCCACTATTTGGATGTTCTATATTTTGTTTAATTACCTAGTTCTTACTGGCTATCTTGTTAATGAACCATAAGAAGTGTTTATATCTATTCAATAAAAAAAGAAAAAACTGTCACAAAACAAAAATACACACAAAAAAGACAAAGAAAGCAATCCCACTTGTAAGGTTAAGACTGAGAGTTTTCAAAACAAGGAAAAAGGACTCCTCTGGTGGTTGGCAGTTAAGAATCCTCCTGCCATGCAGGGGATACGGATTCAATCCCTGGTCCAAGAAGATTCCACATGCTTCGTGGCAACTAAGCTCCCATGAGCTGCAACGACTGAGGCACACAAGCCCTAGAACCCTGCTCCACTGCAAGAGAAACCACTGCAGTGAGAAGCACACTGCAACCAGAGCGTACCTCCTACTTGACGCAGTTAGAGGAAGCCTGCCCTCAGCACAGCCAAAAATAAATAAATAAAAAGATAATAAAAGCAAGGGAAAAATTCTACAAACAGTATGGGCTTTTTAGATTACACCAAATTCTACATTATAACCACCCCAAGAGTCAAATGCCTCTTCTTCTCCATCTCCCTTCATTCAGCTATTAAATATCCTCCTACATAACCATGTCAAGGACTTCCATGACGTTCAGGAAAGAACCCCTTCCAATTCAGGGAACTTGGGTTCAATCCCTGGCCGGGGAATTCAGATCCCACATCCCAGGGGTCGGATAAGCCTGTGTGCTGCAACTAGAAAGCAGCAAGAGTGCCAAAACGAAGATCCCAGGGGCTGCAGGTAAGAGCCAATGCAACCAAATAAACACATAGACATTTTAAAAACAAAGATAACCAAGCCAGTTCAAAATGGAAAATTACCTGCATTTAAAATACACTGTCCCTTCGTGGCTTCCATCGTGCTTTCCCCGCTCAGGATTATCCCATTCTACTCCTAACCAGAGTCCTGGCAGAACAAGAAAACCCAAAGGAGAAATTAGAACAAGGTGAGGCTCCATTTTTCTGCAATCAAATACAGTTTGCAATGGAAACCATATCACACAGACACCACTGGGGAAGAAAGAAGTCTTTAGAAAAAAAAGTAACCTTGGACTCAGGACTTAACAGCAAAGAGAACAGTAAGTTTGGTTCAAAAAAATCAACAAAAAATACAACTGCAGAAAATAACTATAGGTACTGAGCACTTCTGTGCCAGACACTTTGCTTTATTTCATGTTATCCTTACAACAGACATTTCATCTTTACAAACGAGATGTTATCATTACCTTCTTAACAGTTCCTGAACAAATACACACTTTTTTGAGCTCTAGCCTAGCAATATGCTCTTCATAAAGTAAACTTATATATATATATATGTAGTATTTTTCTTCAATATAGGTAACACCCAAAGTCACACATCTTCAGGTCATTCTAATTGCAGAAGCCAATTGTGGGGCTCTAAATGGGAAACCTTAAAAACAAAGGGGCTAGCTTTGTGGTCGAAAACCTAAGATGGCGCCTGGCGGAAGAGATGGGGGCAGGGTCTATGTTGTCTGTCAAAGTTTTTGATGGGCTCTCTTGATTTCTGTGCATGTAGACAGTGTGCTCTCCATAGACTCCTGTTGTACCGAAGGCACATAATGATTTGACCTTTAATGTGATTGGTGCAACTATGGAAAGTTCCTCCTAAAACCCTCCTGTTTGTCTATATAAGCTGGGAGTTTGTAACAATAAAGCGGAACTGCTTCGACGGAAACCCTGTCGCGTCTGATTGTCTCTCGCTCGCCGGGCGGGGGCTGGGTTGGCGGACAGCAGGCTCACCTCTCCTCGGGAACCCTCGGCTTTGCTGAGGGAAGTTCCACTGCCTCTACTCTTTCTGTGGAGCGCCCCCCGCAGCCAATACTTACCCACCATACTATGCCATGTGTAACTCGTATCTTATATTTGCAAACCACATTCAGTTTTCAGAGCATTCTCTTACCTTCCCCTCTCTCTTCTCCCTCTATTTATTAAGTACCCACTATCCCATGGACAGAAGCCCCTGGTAGGTTATAGTCCAAGGCACTGCAAAGAATCAGACGTGACTGAAGCGACTTAGCACACACACCCACACACACGCACACACACAGGACTGTGCCAGGTGCAAAAGTATGTGAGACAAAGAGTTTCACTTCTGAAAAAAAAAGTTTCACTTCTGGATCTACCCTCCTGTGGAGAACTAGAAAATCTAGATAAACAATTTTTAAAAATCACTTTACACCAATTAGAATGGCTTGTGTCAACAAAAGAGAAAATAAGTGCTGGCAGGGATATGGAGACAGCGTTAATTTTATGCATTGCTCGTGGGAATGTAAAATGGTGAGGCAACTGTGGAAAACAGTACAGTGGTCCCTCCGCAAGCTATACGCAAAATCATCACCTAGCGAGTCTACCTCTGGGCAAACACCCCAGGAACGGACAGCAGGGACTCAAACAGGTATGAGTGTACTTGTGTTCACAGCAGCATTATTCCAAACAGCCAGATGTGAAAGGATGAATGGATAAACAAGGTGTCCAATGGCGGATCCATTACTAAACAAAATGTGGTCTGTCCATACAGTGGAATATTATTCAGTCTTAAAAAGGAACGAAATTCTGACACATTCTACAACATGGTTGAACCCTAAAGACCTTATGCTAAGTGAACTAAGCCAGACACACAAAAACAAACAATACAGGCATACTAAGTCATTTCAGTCATGTCTGATTCTTTGCGAGCCCATGGACTACAGCCCACCAGGCTCCTCTGTCCATGGGATGCCCCAAGCAAGAATACTGGAGTGGGTTGCCATTTCCTTCTTCAGGGGATCTTCTGGACCCAAGGACTGAATTCACATCTCTTACGTCTCCTGCAGTGGCAGGCAGGTTCCTTACCACTAGAGTCAGCTGGGTTTTCTTCAGAATGAGAGAAATGTTCAGTCCTTTACCCCAAAGTCCATGCACTCACCACCTGGGCCCCCATCACCTGGCACCTTAGACCCAGGTCCACCTGGCACCTGCCTGCCACCGAGGGCCTGCACAGCTGAAGCTGCCACCTCTGAGGCACTCTCCCAAGGGAGCTGGCACCCTGACAAAGGAGTCCAAAGGTCTCAGCACCGCTGCGGCTGCTGTGCGTGAGCAACTCTCCAGGGGTGGGGCGGCAGGACACTGGGCTTGGCTGGTCTAGCACAAACCAATTTGAAGCTGAATCAAATTGTATAAACTGAGTCATTTCTGATTAACTCTGCTAAAACCACATCATGAAACTAGAGCATAAAGAACTGTCTTCAGAAAGAAACCCAAGTCTCCAGATAATAGGTTCATACCTAATACTGATGACGAGGCATCATAACTGGGGCTGATAAAAATTAACTCAAATACAGAAATCATGTCCTACAATTAAAATAAACCCCAATACCCCTGCTATGGACTTGTGGGGGTGGGAGGGGGAACACTGAGTATTCTGATTCATAAGGTATTCTGACTCCCATTGAAGTTAAAGGGGTCATACCGAAAACCTTGAAAACATGTGTGTTTACAGCTGAGCACATTAGGGCAAAATTGAGACCAATGTTAGGTCCAAGTAGAAAAAAATCTAGACGTGTGGGAGTAATTTCAACCAGGTTTCCTTTGCAGTGAGGTCCCACGTTAACTCAGTTCAACCCAGAACAGACGACGGCCGTGGAAAGGAAGCCAGTCAACCAAGTCTCGAGGTCATACACAGAGAAAAGGGGACATGGTGTAGAATCAGGGTGGTCAATGGGACAGGTCCCCAGTCTCTTCCTGGGATCCCTGTAGCCTCCACCCCCAGAGCCCTTGCCCCAAACCACGGAATCTATCAGGATTTCTAACTTGGGGTGTTTCCTCTTCCACAACCCCCCAAGCAATGGGGAGTGAGGGGTCTGAGAACTTCTGGCTCTGTTTCCTGGACTGTGATGGGGAAGGCATCCTCGGCCACCCAGACAGGACCTCATCTCACCCCCCAGTGCCTGTCCCCACACAAAGGCAGCTGAATGGGGAGGGGGAGGGAGGAGGCACGACTTGGCACTCCAGGTTCAGTGGGGTGTCCCGGGCCTCTGCCCAACTGTGTGTGTAGTTCAGTCACAGCAGAGACGAAGTCTGGGGCCACCTATATGAGATGCCTAGAATACTCAAATTCATAGAAACCCAAAGTGGAATGGTGTTTGGCAGGAGCTGAGGGGAGGGTAGAAGAGGAAGTTACTGCTTAATGGCTACAGAGTTTTACTTCTGTAAAATGAAAAAGATTCTGGAGATGAACAGTGATGATGACTGTACATTATTCTACTTAAAATCACTGAACTATACAATTAAAGGTGACTAAAATGTTAAGTTCAGTTATGTATAACTTACCACAATTTAAAATACGTACACACACACACACACACATCTTTTAAACCACCAGAGAGCTAAAAAGGCACTGAAGAATTACAAGGCCAAAATCTGAGAGAAGAGGGAAACCCAGAGTTAAGCGAAGCCTTAGAGCAACTTTTTTCCCTTGGGCATCTGCTGATTCTGGCAGAAAAGGCTGAAAAGCTAAAAAGCTGAACAAAGCTTTGTTGAGCTTTGGATAGAGCTTTTCAGGGACTAAGGCTTCCCTAGTGGCTCAGCTGGTAAAGAATCTGCCTGCAATGCAGGAGACCGGGTTCGATCCCAGGGTTGGAAAGACTCCCTAGAGAAGAAATGACAACCCACTCCAGTATTCTTGCCTGGAGAATTCCATGGACAGAGGAGCCAGGCAGGCTATAGCCCATGATCGCAAAGAGTCGGACATAACTGTGTGACTTTCACTTTCACTTTTGAGGGAGTAAGAGATAAATAATGAAAATCAGAGTCTCCCAAGGAAGGTGGAGGTTGCAAGAAACTCTCTAGGTTTTGTTCTGGGGCTTGAAATGCTTCCAACCTAAGAGCAAGAAGGAACCAACCTGAACAGACTAACCCGTGTAGCGACCGAAGGTCAATGTCAAACAATCACATTCCCAGATGTGCTTAGGTGATCTGGGATTGCCGTGGACCTTCTGCATCTGCCAGAGTCCACTTCAGTCCTCTCTGGAAGAAGACATCACCACTGCAAAGCTCAGGTTACAACTCTTCACAACCAGTATCTGGCACTCCAAGAAAAACAACTAAGCACAGAAGACGACAAGAGTCTATGACCGGAAACCAAGAGAAACAACAGCCAACAGAAACTGACTAAAGAAGAGATTGCACCAACTGTGTCAAGAGAGGCTGCAACATGGTAAAGAACTTGAACTTCATCCTGCTTCTCCAGAGAAACTTATAAGCCTGGAGAAAAGAAGACATAACAGACGGGCAACAGGCACATAAAAAGACGCACATCATTGCAATTATTAGAGAAATGCAAACCAGAGCTACAATGAGGTACCATTTCATACCAGTAAGAACAACAATCATTAAAAAGTCTACAAATAACAAATACTGAGGAGGGTATGGGGAAAGGGGAGCCCTCCTACACTGTTGCTGGGGATGTAAATTGGTGCAGCTACTACGGAAAACAATTTGGACGTTCCTCAAAAAATTTAAAATAGAGCTAACATATGACCCAGCAATCCCACTTCTAAACATGTATCCAGACAAGAATTAAAGAATTTTAAAAACTCTTAATTCAAAAAGATACATGACCCCTATGTTCACAGCAGCACTACTTACAATAGCCAAGACATAGAAGAAACCTAAATGTCCATCAACAGATGGATGGATAAAGAGATGGTATAGGTACACAATGAAATGTTACTCAGCCTTTACAAAGAATGAAATGACGCCATCTGCAGCAACATGGATGAATCCAGAGATCATACTAAGCAAAGTAAATCAGAGAAAGACAAATACCATATGACATCACTTACATGTGGAAGCTACAATATGATACAAATGAACATATCTGAAGAATGAAAACTTACAGATGAAGAGAACAGACTTGAGGTTGCCAGGTGTAGGGGTGGCAGGTAGGGAAGGATTAGAAGTTTGAGGTTAGCAGCTGCAAACTATCATATGTGAGATAGATAAACAACAAGGTCTTACTGTATAGAATGGAGAACCATGCTCAATATCCCATGATAATTAAGCCATAATAGAAAAAAAGTTAAAAAGAATATATATATCTAAAACTGAATCACTTTTCTATAGAGCAGAAGATACAACATTGTCAATCAACTATAATTCAATAATATTTTTTTAATTCAGAAGAAAGAAAATTGGATATTGAAAGATCAAAAATCACTAATAACAACAACAACAAGCTGAAGGAGGGTGGATAAGAAGCATTAAAAGAGGATAGGAGAGAATAATTGAAAAAGTAGTAGTCAAGTAGCTTTTATCCTTGCAGCAAAAAGAAAAAGATGCAATCCTCTTGTTTAGTAGTAAAATCATCTCTGTTTTTCCCCATTCCCTGAGCTAACAATAATTTGTCACAGTGTTTGTTTGTATAAAGGGCATTAAGATAATGAAGAACACATCACATTTGATAGCATCTTTATAACATACTCACTGGTGTTTCAGAAGTGGCTGTTACTTAAGCCTCAGCCAAAGTCCAGGACAGAAAGCTTGGTTTTGTAAGGGCTCAGATGGTTTTATTTTGCTTTCTGGTGGCTTCCTGATGCAACCAAAGGAATAAAAACTTAATTTCAAAATAGGACATCAGAATCATCTAGGGAGCATGTTTTAAGTGATGAGTTCTAGAACTTAACTCTGAATAGTGAATTAGAATCTCTTCATGTCCAAACTGAGAATTCATATTTCTAACAAGACCCCAGGAATGTTGAATTAGACTCCCCTTGCTTGACATGTTACCTTGGCTAGACTTCTTTCTACAGTGAAAAGACAGTGATTCCAAACTGAAGTCACTTATAATAAACCGAACAGTTCAGTTCAGTTGCTCAGTCGTGTCCGACTCTTTGCAACCCCATGAATCGCAGCATGCCAGGCCTCCCTGTTCATCACCATCTCTTGGAGTTCACTCAGACTCACAACCATCGAGTCCGTGATACCATCCAGCCATCTAATCCTCGGTCTCACCTTCTCCTCCTGCCCCCAATCCCTCCAGCATCAGTCTTTTCCAATGAGTCAACTCTTTGCATGAGGTGGCTACAGTACTGGAGTTTCAGCTTTAGCATCACTCCTTCCAAAGAAATCCCAGGGCTGATCTCCTTCAGAATGGACCGGTTGGATCTCCTTGCACTCCAAGAGACTCTCAAGAGTCTTCTCCAACACCACACTTTAAAAGCATCAATTCTTCGGTGCTCAGCCTTCTTCACAGTCCAACTCTCACATCCATACATGACCATAGGAAAAACCATAGCCTTGACTAGACAGACCTTAGTTGGCAAACTAATGTCTCTGCTTTTGAATATGCTATCTAGGTTGGTCATAACTTTTCTTCCAAGGAGTAAGCATCTTTTAATTTCATGGCTGCAGTCACCATCTGCAGTGATTTTGGAGCCGAAAAACAAAGTCTGACACTGTTTCCACTGTTTCCTCTGCTATCTAGGTTGGTCATAACTTTTCTTCCAAGGAGTAAGCATCTTTTAATTTCATGGCTGCAGTCACCATCTGCAGTGATTTTGGAGCCGAAAAACAAAGTCTGACACTGTTTCCACTGTTTCCTCATCTATTTCCCATAAAGTGATAGGACCGGATGCCATGATCTTAACAACAGGTATTCTATTTATCTGTTACTAGTCCTACAACACATGGTTGATAATGGTAATAGTTTAGTCAAACAAAGAGCACATTTTCTGTCATTGAGGGCCATAATTACAGATTTTTATATTTATCACACTGATGACTGCAAAGTATTATGCTCTAACAAAAACCAATATATTATAATTTTCCTATAGATGAAAATTAAATGTTCTAAAAAGTGAAAGAGGAGAGTGAAAAAGTTGGCTTAAAGCTCAACATTCAGAAAACAAAGATCATGGCATCCGGTCCCATTACTTCATGGGAAATAGATGG
>SJYC01064949.1:0-32566 GCA_006408675.1 Madoqua kirkii
GTATATATTATATGTACATACATATGTGTGTGCGTGTATACATGTATATATAAACATATATGTATACATACATACATACATACATGGGCTTCTCTGATGGCTCAGTGGTAAAGAATCTGTCTGCAGTGCAGGAAACACAGGAGAATTGAGTTTGATCCCTAGTTCAGGAAGATCCCCTGGAGGAGGAGATGGCAACCTACTCCAGGATTCTTGCCTGGAAAATCCCATGGACAGAGGAGCCTGGCAGATTACAGTCCATAGGATCACACAGAGTCAGACATGACTGAGCATGCACGCATGCATATATAAACACACACACGGAAAAAATAAAAATGAATTCAACCTCAACACTAAAGACAGTCATAAAATCATAAGAGAACAAAAGAATAAAAAAAGAAAAAAGACTTACAAAAGCACATCCAAAAAACAATGAGCAAAATGGCAAGAAGAACATACATATTGGTAATTACCTTAAATATAAATAGATTACTCCAACCAGGAGACACAGACTGGCTGAACGGATACAAAAATAAGACCCACCTATATGCTGTCGACAACAGACCCACTTCAGATTAGGAACACAAAGAGTCTGAAAGTGAGGGGATAGAAGAAGGTAGTCCATGCAAATGAAGTTCAAAAGAAAGTTGGAGTAGCAATATTCTTATTAAAAAAAAAAAGTCTTTAAAACAAAGACTGTTACAAGAGTCAAAGAAGGACACTACAAAATGATCAAGAAATCAAGCCAAGAAGACAAAACAATTGTAAATGCAGATGAACACAGCATAGAAGCACCTCAGTGTAGAAAACAAATGTTAATAAACATAAAAGGAGAAATTGACAGCAACACAAAGTGGGTGATTTTAGCACATCACTTACATCAATTGACAGATCATTCAGACATAAAATCAACAAGGAAACACGTGCCTTAAGTGACACATTAGACTAGATGAACTTAATTGGTATTTACAGAGCATTCTATCCTAAAGCAGCAGAATGCATACTTTTTCAAGTGCATGTGGAATATTCACTAGGATAAATCATATGTTGGGTCACAAAGCAAGCCTTGATAAATTTAATAAAACTGAAATAATATTAAGTATCTTTTCTAACTACGTTGCCTGTAGATTCTAATCTAATCTTCAATTACAAGGGAGAATTACAAAATCTGTAAAAAACACAAAAATGTGGAGGCTAAACAACATGCTACTTAACAACCAATGGATCACTGAAGATGTCAAAGAAACCAAAAAATACTTAGGGCTTCTCTGGTGGTCTAGAGGTTAAGAATCCACCTGCCAGTGCAGGGGACATTGGACCACTGCCTGGTCAGGGAAGATCTCACATGCTGTGGAACAACCAGGCCCATGCACCACAACTACTGAGCCAACAAACCACAAATACTGAGCCCACGTGCCACAACCACTAAAACCCATGTGTCCCAGAGCCTGTGTTCCCCAGTAAGAGAAGCCACAGCAATGAGCAGATCATGCACCACAGCGAAGAACAGCTCTCATTCTCTGCAACCAGAGAAAACCCACAGGCAGCAATGAAGATCCTGTGCAGTCAAATAAATTAATAAATTTTTTTAAAAAGAAAAAAACAATCTCCTAACACTGAACCATGAAGATATAGAAAACAGGAACACATCAATCACAAGTACTGAAATTGAAACCATGAATTTTAAAAACTCCCAACAAACAAAAAGTCCAGGACAGAATGGCTTCACAGGCGAATTTTGGCAAACATTTAGAGAAGAGGTAATATCCATCCTTCTGAAACTCTTCCAAAAAATTGCAGGGGAAGGAACACTCCCAAAGTCATTCTATGAGGCTACCATCACTCTGATACCAAAACCAAGGATATCACAAATACAAAAAGAAAATACCAGGTCAGTATCACTGATGAACGTACATGCAAAATTCTCAACAAAATACCACCAAACCGAATCTAACAATATATTAAAAGGATCATACACCATGATCAAGTGGGAATTATTCCAGGGATAGAACTTTTTCAATATCCTCTAGTAAACTAGTGTGATACACATTAACAGTGAAAAATAAAAACCATATTATCATCCCAACAGATGCAAAAACAGCTGACAAAATTCAACATCTATTTCTGAGAACAACTCTCCAGACAGTGTGAATAGAGGGAACATACTTCAATATAGCAAAGGCCACATATGAAAAACCCACAGCTAACAACATACTCAATGGTGAAAATCAGAAAGCATTTCCTCTAAGATCAGGAACAAGACAAGGATGTCCACTCTCACCACTTTCATTCAATGCAGTTTTGGAAGTCCTAGCCATAGCAATCAGAGAAGAAGAAACAAAAGGAATCCAAATTGGAAAAGAAGACGTAAAACTGTCACTATTTGCAGATGACATGATTCCGTGCAAAGACAATTCTAATGATGCTATCAGAAAACTACTCGGGCTCATCAATGAATTTGGTAAAGTTGCAAGATACAAAATTATATACAGAAATCTACTGCATTTCTATATACTAACAATGAAAGGTCAGAAAGAGAAATGTAAGGAAACAATCTCATCAAAAAGAACAAAATACCTAGAAAAAAGCCTACCTAAGAAGGCAGAAGACCTGTACTCTGAAAACTGTTAAGAGACTGATGAAGGAAATCAAAGATGACACAAACAGATTGACACAAACAGATGGAAACATACACCACATTCCTGGACTGGAAGAATCAATATTGTCAAAATGAGTATACTATCCAAAGTAATCCACAGATTCAATGCAACCCCTATTAAATTACTAATGGCATTTTTTGCAGATCTAGAACAAAAAATCTTCACACATTACTACCTAGGGGATTTTTGCAGAAACTAATGGCTGTGGCCAGCCATTTGTTATGCAAATGAATACTGAAATGTCACCAGTCAATAATGTTTGGGTAACAGAAGATGTATTAATTTAGCTCTGGTCTTTAAACTATTAAGATTTTTATGGAAACACAACAGACCCTGAAGAGTAAAAAAAATAAAAAAATAAAAAAAAATAGAGCTGGAGTAATCAGATTCCCTGACTTCAGACTACACTATAAAGCTATAATAAAAACAACATGGTACTGGCACAAAAACATAAACACAAATCAATGGAAAAAGACAGAAAGCCCAGAAATAAATCCACACAGCTACTTGCAAACAAAACAACTGACAAGGGCTTAATTTCCAAAATATACAAATAGCTTATACAACTCAATAACAAAAAACCCCAAACAATCCAATTGAAAAATGGGCAGAAGATCTAAATAGACACATCTCCAAAGATGACATACCGAAGGCCAACAGACACATCAGAAAATGCTTCACACTGCTAATTATTAGAGAAATGCAAATCAAAATTACAATAATATATCACCTCACAGCGGTCAGAATAACCATCGTCAAACAAAAGTCTACAAACAAATGCTGGAGAGGGTGTAAAGAAAAGGGAACCCTGTTCCCCTTCAGGAACTCCATACACTGTTGATGGGAATGTAAATTGGTACAGCCACTATAGAGAACAGTATGGAGTTTCCTTGAAAAAGTAAAAATAGAGATTTCCCTCATGATACAGTGGTTAGGACTGGGCACTTTCACCGCTGGGGCCCATGTTCAATCTCTGGTTGGGGAACTAAGATCCTGCAAGCCCCATGAAGCAGCCAGAAACAAAAATTTTTTAAAAGATCTCAAAATAGAGCTTTACCATATGATCCAGCAATCTCACTCCCAGGCATATATCTGAAGAAAACCATAATTCAAAAAGATACATGAGGACTTTCCTGGTGGTTCAGTGCCTAAGAATCTGCCTGACAATGCAGGGGACAAGGATTAGATCCCTGGTCCGGGAAGATTTCACATATGAAAGGCCAAAAGCCCGTGCACCACAACTACTCAGCCCTTGGGCCCTAGAGCCCATGCTCTGCAACGAGGGAAGCCTCACACCACAGCTAGAGGGCAGCCCCCACTCACCGCAACTAGAGAAAGCTCCAGCACAGCAATGAAAACCCAGCACAGCCAAAAATAAGTAAATAAAATTAAAATTTTTAATTCAGAAAAATTGTTTTAAAAAAATACATACATGCAAATATTCACTGCAGGAGTATTTACAATAGCTAAGACATGGAAACAACCTAAATATCCACCAGCAGAGAAACGGGCAAAGAAAATATGGAACATATACAAATGGAATATTCCTCAGCCATAAGAAACAATGAAATAATGCCATTTACAGCAACATGGATAGATATTATCATACTAAGTAAATTTAAGTCAGAGAAAGACAAATATCATCTGATATTGCATACATACAGAATCTATAAAATGATAGGAGGGGATGGGAAAGAGGCTCCAGAAGAAGAGGATACAATATATCCTCAAGGCTGATTTGCATTGTTGCATGCAGAAACCAACACAACACTGTAGAGCAATTATCATCCAATTTAAAATCAGTAAAAAGAGAAACAAATAAAAAATGATAGGAATGAACTTATTAACAAAACAGAAACCAACTCACAGACTTAGAAAACCAATTTATGGTTACTCAAGGGGAAAGGTGGGTGGGGAGGGATAAATTAGGAGGTTGAGATTAATATATGCACACAACTATATATAAAATAGATAATCAACAAGGATACTGTAAAGCGCAGGGAACTTTTACTCAATAGTCTGTAATAACCTCTATGGGGAAAGAATCTGGAAAAGAATTGATATATGTGTATGAAAAACTGAATGACTTTGCCTTACACCTGAAATTAACATAATAATGTAAATCAACTATATCTCAATATAAAATTTTTTTACAAAAGAAAAAAGCAAGGTAGAATTCTGATGACATAAACAGCAGATTAAAAGACCTATAATATTGAAGGATCATGTGTGTGTGCCTAGCGGCTCAATTGTGTCCAACTCTTTGCAACCTGCTAGGCTCCTCTGTCCATGGGGATTCTCCAGGCAAGAATACTAGAGTGGGTTGCCATGCCCTCCTTCAGGGGATCTTCCCAACCCAGGGATCAAACCCAGGTCTCCCACATTTCAGGCGGATTCTTTACCAACTGAGGCACCAGGGAAGCCCTGAGAGATCATATTATATGTAATTTTGAAGGACTATATGATTATTCATATTAAAGAATGTACCTACTCCACCTTGTATCTTCAAGGATTGTAAACCAAGAATAAGAACACAGTTTTTCAATAACCTGATTTATTGGTTTAAAAGAACTCTATTCACCAATATGACAAAATGAATCGAAATTAAAGTTTAAAGTACACATATACTGTTTTTAAGAAAATGTGTTTATGTTTTAGAGAAGCATGGTGAAGCATTAAGGGAACATTTCATGAAAGGATGGGCAAGATAAAGGACAGAAATGGTGAGGACCTAATTAATATAAACAGAAGAGATCAAGAAGAGATGGCAAGAATACATTGAAGAACTATGCAAAAAAGGTCTTAATGACTCAAGATAACCATAATGGTGGGGTCACTCACCTGGAGCCTGGACATTCTGGAGGGTGAAGCCAAGTGGGCCTTAGGAAGCATCACTATGGTCAAAGCTAGCAGAGGTAATGGAATTCTAGTTAAGCTATTTAAAATCCTAAAGGATGATGCTGTTAAAGTGCTGCACTCAAAATGTTAGCAAATTTATAAAGTTTAGCAGTGGCCACAGGACTAGAAAAAGTCAGCTTTCATTCTGATCCCAAAGAAAAGCAGTGCCAAAGAATACTGAAACTACCGAACTGAGCTCATTTCACATGGCTTCAGCAGTACGTGAACCAAGAACTTTCAGATGTTCAAGCTGAATTTAGAAAAGGCAAAGGAACCAGAGATCAAATTGTCAACATTAGTTGGCTCATAGAGAAAGCGAGAGAATTCCAGAAAAACATCTGCTTCATTGCCTACACTAAAGCCTTTGACTGTGTGGATCACAACTGTGGAAAATTCTTAAAGAAATGGGAATCAGTTCAGTTCAGTCGCTCAGTCGTGTCCAACTCTTTGCGACCCCATGAATCGCAGCACGCCAGGCCTCTCTGTCCATCACCAACTCCCGGAGTTCACTCAGACTCACGTCCATCGAGTCTATGATGCCATCCAGCCATTTCATCCTCTGTCGTCTCCTTCTCCTCCTGCCCCCAATTCCTCCCATCAAAATCTCACCAGACCACTTTACGTGTCTCCTGAGAAACCTGTATACAGGTCAAAAAGCAACAGTTAGAATTGGACATGGAACAAGTGACTGGTTCAAAATTGGTAAAGGAGTACAACAAGGCTGTATATATTGTTACTCTGTTTACGGAGTACACCATGCAAAATGTCAGGCTGGATGAATCACAAGATGGAATCACAAGATTACCGGGAAAAATATCAAGACCCTCAGATATGCAGATGACACCACTCTAAAGGCAGAAAGTGAGGAAAAACTAAAGAGCTTCTTGATGAGGGTGAAAGAGGAGAGTAACAAAGCTGGCTTAAAACTCAACATTCAAAATTTAAGATCATGGCATCTGGTCCCATCAGTTCATGACAAATAGATGAAGAAACAGTGGAAACAGTGATAGATTTTATTTTCTTGGGCTCCATGGGGTCACAAAGAGTCAGACATGACTTAGCAACTAAACAACAACATAAATATCTGTACAAAAAATAAAATATCAAACCTGAATCTGATCAAGCTTATATGTAACTATTAACCTACAGGGAATGTATGGGACAGAAAAACTAAATATTAATGACTTTGTGCGGATGCAATCTAAAAAATTCAGAATATGGGAAATTTTACAAGACAATTTTTTCAACAAACAAATGGTAAGGAAAAAAAAAGAGAGAATCAATTCAGGAAATCCAATATCTATCCAAAAGGATCACCAGTGGGGAAAGGGGGAGGGAAGTAGGTAATATGCAAGGGTTAAATGATCAAAGGTATCTTAGAAGAAAACGTCTCATCACTGAAGAAATGCTGTGACCTCAAACTGAGCAGGATTAACCAAGAAAACAGACCAGACAATGAGTCAAGAAACACTCACAGCTGACACAGCTGCTCTCATCATAAGGTTTTCTGTCCTTATTGTTACCATGGTCACATATTATATTAATAAATACTAAGAGAAAGAAAACACAGCAGCAAGGCTTCCAGAATGTCCCACAAGACCCAACACTCCCCACGAGGCCCACGTACTCTACTTTGCAGTATCTGTGAGATGCTCAAGGTGTCAGCCCCTGCTTTCTTGAGGTGAAGTGGGTTTGTGGAGTTTCACAGTTTAATAAAGGCTGCCTGTGAGGTGGCCCTCTGAGCATCACGACCACCCTGGGGAGTGCACAGAGGGGCTGGGATGAAATCCTCCCCAAGTGGGTGGTCAGGGAGCCCACTCTTAGCTTGAGAGAAGGGTACACCTGGCTGTTCACATTGAGGTGTAGGGAGGGGTTAAGGGCGTCACTCCCAGGCCCCTGGCATGAGGGGCTAGAGGAATTAGGGCCTCCAGGCCCCCACACAGGGCTACAGGGCCACTACCCATGCCAAACACGGGCGTCTTCCAGGGGCCTCGTTACTCTTCTGGGTTCCAGAGTTGAGGAGAGAGCACGTCCCTGGCTCCTGAGCAGTCTTGTTTTCCCCCACCCTCTCCTCCTCATCTGTCCTCAATACTGAAGCTGGACTCTCCCAAGAAAAGAAGGCAAAGACGTCTCCATCTACCAGCTGCAGACAACTGACCTCCCTCAGCTCCTGTTTCAATGGCAAGCCGAACAAAATCAGTTCCCCAGAGAAAGCGGCCTGACCGAGCAGGCGAGGAGCATACGGGTGGACTGAGGAAGGGGACCCCTCGGCTCTGTCGCCCTCCTTCCATGGGTCTGGGTGCCTGCTGGCTCTTCCTCTAAATTATGGAGCCACCATTTGTTACATGTTCAGATTCTGTGTCTTTAGCAGGAGATGGACTGAAGCTAAGGAGTGAAGCTCTTTTTTGTGGACAGTGATTATTCCCCCAAATGACAGCCAGATGCAGGCACGGCCACTTGGAGATCTTACCTGCGGATACCAGCGGGAGCCACCCCCTTGGACTTAACTGGACTCCGTGTTAACAGGATTCGTGAGGCTGCCTCTACTCCTCAACAGGGCTGAAGGAGAGGCCTCGGTAGGAACCGAGGATCAGCTAAGGCAGATGGGGCTGAGCTGCTTCAGCAATCAGCCCAGGTTGCTCTAGAGGCCCTGCCCAGATCCTCTGCGGGAGTTCCCGGCCCTGCCACCACCTGGGCAACCAGGTGTAGAGTGTTGGAATCTGAGCCCACAGTTCTGCCCACTGCAGCCCTAAAGCAGATAAAACAAAGCCCTAAAACAGCAGAGCCCAGAAATCAGTAGCACAGAGCAGCAGATCAAATTCCCACTCCCTGGTTCATTCCTTCCCCTGAACTGACACCTCCCTTCACAGCTCCAAATATGCCCTGCCTTTGTGTTTCTTTCACATTTTACTCAGCAGAGGGAGGGCTTCCCAGTGGCTTAGATGATAAAGAATCTGCTTGCAGTGTAGGAGACCTGGGTTTGATCCTTGGGTCGGGAAGATCTCCTGGCATAGAAAATGGCAACCCACTCCAGTATGCTTGCCTGGAGAATTCTGTGGGCCAGAGGAGCCTGAAGGGCCACAGGTTCATGGGGTCCCGAAGAGTAGGACATGACTGAGCAAGTAACACTTTCACTTCAGGGGTTAAGAGTCAGAATAATTCCTCATGAATTCCTAACCAGGTGAGTTCAGGTCTACTTAACCTTTCTAGGCCTCAATGTCCTCATCCAGAAAACAGGGATGATGCTGTTGAAATCATTGGATGAGAGATCATACCGTCATTCAACAAATGAACTGAGCACCTAATAAGTACTCAGAGGGCTAGGTGTGGCTATTCCAGGTGCTCAGCAAACACCAGTAACTGGTCTAAGTGCTTTTAACTCATTGAGTTGTCACAACAGCCCTATAGCCACATCCAGTGAAATAAGGAGTAAGTACTGAATCTCTGTTCCGTTTCTCTGCATCTATGTACCTATCCCAGAGAGGAGTTCTACAAGAAATCCAAAAGTAGCACCAAAGGAAGTAATGGAAAGAATGCTGCATACAATGATATAATAAAAGTAAATACACAGAAGCTCCCTCTTGGCAGAATTATAATTTTCTGAGGGAAAAATGCCTGATAATACATATATGAAGAAAGTGTCGAAGTCACAAGCAACTTAATAAATGAAAATGATGTACATTCCTTCATATTGTTAAAGTAACATTAAATAGCTTCCACCTAACTTACTGTATTTGCGAGGTGCCACCCTAATCTGCCTTTAGGAACTGGAATGAATTCCCCCTGGGTGCTGGCAGTACTGGCTTTGGCAGTTGGCACTCAGCTGCAGGCCCTCTTTTAGGATTGTCTCCACTGGAAAAAACACCTTGGCCCAGAGCACACCTCCTTCCTAAGGCAGCCACAACCCAGTGATAGATCATCACACCTCAACTATGAAAGACTCTGAAGGGCCCTCCTATCTTCAGAGTTCCCCCACAAGATCAGATAAATCCTTTATTTAGAATAATCATGGCACCTGGACTCTCCTGGCTCAGTGGATAAGAATCCACCTGACAACACAGGAGACACGGGCTTGACCCCTGGTCCAGGAAGATTCCACATGCCATGGAGTCACCAAGCCCGTGCGACAACCACTGAGCCCGTTCCAGGGCCTACGGCCACAACTGCTGAAGCCCGCTTGCCTAGAGTCCCTGCTCTGCAACAAGAGAAGCCACACCACACAATGCAGGGTATCGCCCATGCTTGCTGCAACTAGAGACAGCCCACGTGAAGCGATGAAGACCCAGCATGGCCAAAAATAAACAAATAAAAGACTAGAATAATCATGGCCCAACTTCTCCCTCTGCCCAATCCAGCTTCCTTCCCTTCCCTTGCATTACTATCAATTCAAGAGGACTACCTAATATACTTTTTGAATAGTAAACTTCCTAAATGTGAATCTCCATCTCAGTCTACTTCCCAGAGAACTAGGGCATTCGAAATTTCCAAGAATTGGACACCGATCCAATACTTTCAGACAGCAACTTGGCAATACATATCAAGCATCTTAAACTATTCATAGTCTTGAGAAGCAATAGAACGAAAGGGTATGGGCTCTAAAGCAGTTTCAAATCCCAGCTTTTTACAGGAAAGCTTTGACACCTGAATCTCAGGCTCTTCATCTATAAAAATAACATCTCTATTCTAGAGCTGTTATAACTTTAGAGTTGTCATAATATTCTTATTCAAAGTGGAGAGCATATAAGAGCAACTGGTACACAATGCTGCCTAATTAGCCATGAAAGTTGCTAATCAGCTGACTTTAACAGAAAATGTTACTTTCTCTTTCAATTTACCAATAATCCAAGTAAAGCAGAAGAAACTCTCTCCATACTAAGTATTCTGGTAAATCTCAGGTCCATGAAGACAGAGTTCATAACTATCTAGTTCAGTGGTTCTCAACCTTAATGAACCTAATAAAATGCCCTGGAGAGCTTCTTAAAACGCAGATGGCTGGGTCCCATCTCCAGAGTTTCTGATTCAGTAGTTCTGGGGTGGGGCCCAAGAATGTACATTACTAACAAGTAACCAAGTGAGGTTGATACTCCTCAGTAACCATATTTTGAGATCCTCTGGTGTAAATTTACCACTGAATACCTTGTATACATTTAAGCCAATTCCTAATATATAGAAGGCACTTAAATATTTGTTGACTGATTGACTAAGACATATAAATAAGTCTACTATACTACTGTCACTGACAAAAGTAAAAAAAAAAATTAGACATTAATGTCTAAAAAGGAGGAATGATTAAACAAAATATGTAAAATATAACCATTAAGAAATGTAAGTAAAGGAGAGCTCTGGTGCCCTTGTGGTTAGGACTTTGGGCTCACTGCCATGGCTAGGGTTCAGTTCCTGGTCAGGGACCTGAGATCTCACAAGCCAAATACAAGTAAATCCATTGCTATACACTAACAATGACAGATCAGAAAGAGAAATTCAAGAAACAATTTCGCTTACCATCTTATCACAAAGAATAAAATACCAAGGAATAAACCTAAGGAGACAAAAGATCTATATACTCTGAGAACTGTAAGATGTTGATGAAAGAAATCAAAGAGACACAACCGATGGAAACCATATTCATGGATTGGAAGACTCAATATTATCAAAATGACCATATAACCCAAGGCAATCTACAGATTCAATGCAATCCCTACCAAATTACCACTGGCATGTTCCACAGAACTAGAAAATAATCTTAAAATCTGTATGGAAACATGAAAGATCCCAAACAGCAAAAGCAATCTTGAGAAAGAAAAACAGAACTGGAGGAACCAGGCTCCTTGATTTCAGACTATACTACAAAGCTACAGTCATCCAAACAGTACGGTACCAGCACAGAAACAGAAATACAGATCAATGGAACAGGATAGACAGTCCAGAAATAAACCCATGGACCTATGGTCAATTAATCTATAACAAAGAAGGCAAGAACACGCAATGTAGGAAAGATAGTCTCTTCAACAAATGGTGCTGGCAAAAATGGACAGCTATATGTAAAAAAAATGAAATTAGATTATTCTTTAACATCATATACAAATATAAACTCAAAATGCATTAAAGATCTAAATGTGAGACAGAGTACTATAAAATTCCTAGATGAAAACATAAGCAGAACACTCTCCGACATAAATTGCAGCAGTATCTTTTCTCAATCTGTCTCCCAGAATAATGGGAATAAAAACAAAAATAAACAAATAGGACCTATTTAAACTCAAAAGCTTTTGTACAGCAAAGGAAACAATAAAGAAAATGAAATGTCAACACACAAACTGGGAGAAAATATTTGCAAAGAGGACCTATAGGTGGCCAAGAGGCAACATATACAAATACTGAATCATTATATTGTACACCTGAAACTAATATGTTAATTATGTCTCAATAAAAAAGGAAATACAAGTAAAATAATGCTATAGAAACACAGGTATGTACCAAATCATAAGTGAAAAACGGTAACACAAAATTGTATTCAGATCAGTTTGAATTATACATACATATGAATTAATGATAATAGAAATTTCAAAAATATTACTTCATTTTTGAGCTTAGGATTAGGGGAATTCAAGTTTTATTATGGTTTAAAGTTTACACTGAAGATATTTTAAGACTGACTTAATATAAAATAGTAACATTAAATAATTAGATAAGTGTATAATCAAATTAAGTCATGGATACCACAGGAGATTGTCCCTGAAGTAAAACTGTATCAGAGCATATATATAACTGAAATCGGTATTATAGACCTCTACTGAGACAGCTACCAGAAACAACTACAAAATAAGCACGTGCACACAGAGCCATCAGTTACCTGCCACAGGAGGGACAGTGCCAGAAAAACGCACTGTAGCATGTTCCCCGTTAACCTCAACTCTCCGACCAATGACGTCTGATGTCAAAGTGCTGTTCATTATAACATAGCCAGAATCCAAAATACGAGATCTAAGGGAAAAAATGACATTAACAAGAACTTAGTAAAATTCTTAAAAAAAAATTTTTTTTCTTTAACTGTATACAGATGTTCATTAGGTCAATGCTTCTACCCAATTTAGCCTTCCTATTTTGGTGAGAAGAACCTAAGGGTTTATATACCAGACTCTCAGAATGTGATTTTACTTTACTCTCCATTTTGATAATTTAATGCATTAAAAAAAAAAAACCTTGCTTAACTCTAGTTAGCTCACATCACATGACTGTGTACTTTTACTAAGGATGGGAAGGGAAGGAAAAGAGAGGGGGATCAAGGTGACAGAGAAAAGGGAAAGGAAACATGCATCATTCTCTGCCCAGGAAGTAGAAACACACAAACCCACAGAGGCAGGAAGGAACAGTGTGATGACAAATTTAGAACCCTAACAATAGGGAGCCCAAGAGAAAAGCATCATCTCTCGAGGAATGATCACTAGATCCAACTCCCACTTCAACAAGTCAGTTTCTTCAACAGATAAAAAAGAGATGGAAGGGAAAAAAAAAAAAAGACTAAAGCAAATGTAAGAGATGTCAACTAATTGCAATGTATGAACATTATTTGCAACCTGAACTCTTAAGAACTGTAATAATTTTCAAAATTATGAGAAAATTGAACATTTGAACGCTGACTAGATAGCTGATGATATTCAAGAATAATTGTCTCCAGTAAGGCTATTATAAAATCAATTTATTTGGGGGAAAAAATGGAAAGGGGAATTCCCTGGACCAGTGGTTGGGATTCCATGCATTCACTGAAGGAGGCACAGTTTCAATCTCTAGGCAAGGAACTAAAGATCCCAAATGCTGCACAGTGAGGCCAAAAAAACAGAACTTAAAAAGTCAAAGAATAATTGTGAAATGTTTAGCTATGATAATGGCATAGTGGTTATGACTTTTTAAAATTTATCTTTCAGAAATATACATTAAGTTATTTAAAAATTTCTAAAAGTCATATTTTAGACATGTCGAACAGTGGTGATATAGACAACATACTGAAAGGAAGTAAAAACCAGAGGGGCCAGTTAGGGAAATAGTGCTGTAATTGAAAACAAGCAAAGAATGAACCAAGACACTAGCCTCCATCCATTCATTTGACACATACTAAGTACGTCATGGCTGTATATTGTCACCCTGCTTATTTAACTTCTACGCAGAGTACATCATGAGAAACGCTGGTCTGGAAGAAGCACAAGCTGGAATCAAGATTGCCAGGAGAAATATCAAGAACCTCAGATAGGCAGATAACAACACCCTTATGGCAGAAAGTGAAGAGGAACTCAAAAGCCTCTTGATGAAAGTGAAAGAGAAGAGTGAAAAAGTTGGCTTAAAGCTCAACATTCAGGAAACGAAGATTATGGCATCTGGTCCCATCACTTCACGGGAAATAGATGGGGAAACAGTGGAAACAGTGTTAGACTATTTGGGACGGGGTGGGGGGGCTCCAAAATCACTGCAGATGGTGATTGCAACCATGAAATTAAAAGATGCTTACTCCTTGGAAGAAAAGTTATGACCAACCTAGATAGCATATTCACAAGCAGAGACATTACTTTGCCAACAAAGGTCTGTCTAGTCAAGGCTATGGCTTTTCCAGTAGTCATGTATGGATGTGAGAGTTGGACTGTGAAGAAAGCTGAGCACTGAAGAATTGATGCTTTTGAACTATGGTGTTGGAGAAGACTCTTGAGAGTCCCTTGGAGTGCAAGGAGATCCAACCAGTCCATTCTGAAGGAGATCAGTCCTGGGATTTCTTTGAAGGAATGATGCTAAAGCTGAAACTCCAGTACTTTGGCCACCTCATGCGAAGAGTTGACTCATTGGAAAAGACTCTGATGCTGGGAGGGATTGGGGGCAGGAGGAGAAGGGGACAACAAAGGATGAGATGGCTGGATGGCATCATGGACTCGATGGACGTGAGTCTGAGTGAACTCCAGGAGTTGGAGATGGACAGGGAGGCCTGGCGTGCTGCGATTCATGGAGTTGCAAAGGTCGGACACAACTGAGCGACTGAACTGAACTGAATCAATAACCACATGCTGGCTAAAACACTGGACCCCACGTGACAAACAGTAAACCCTAAATGTATGATTCCTGCCTCAGAGTATAAGTACAGTGAGTTAAACCTGAGAAAAAGGTATGGATTTTGGAGAAAGTTAACAGCTAGAACAGGATCTGGAGATTAAATGGATAGAAGTGGTAAAATTGAAGATTAGGAAGACAAAATTGTGTCTGGGGTAGATGGTGGCACCAAACACCAACATGAGTAATACAAGAGGGGATTCAAGTGTGGGAGGGAAAGCAATTTGTTTGAGGTGTCCATCAAATGTCATGACGGATGTAGGTCTTTAGTTCAAAGGACATGTTTTCACTAGAAATGTGTATTTGGGAGTCATCACCTCAGTATAACAGTGGATGAGATCTGAAGTGTACTAGGTGAAAAGAAAAGAGATCACCGACAGAACTCCGGGGAAACATAATATTTAGAAGAGAAAGGGAAGAAACCTCTAACAAAGGATCCGAGGAAAACCTGGTTTTCCTTGGATTTTTTCTGGCTTTTTTCCTCCAGACTCTGCAAGTGGTGCTGGGAAAGTTGGACAGCTGCATATGAATCAATTAAGTTAGAACACACACACTTATCATATACAGAAATAAACACAAAATGGTTTAAAGACTTAAATATAAGATACAACACCATAAAACTCCTACAAGAGATCATAGGCAAAACATTCTGTGACATAAACTGTACCAATGTTTTCTTTCAGTCTCCCAAGGCATTAGAAATAAAAGCTGCTGCTGCTGCTAAGTCGCTTCAGTCGTGTCTGACTCTGTGCAACCCCACAGACTGCAGCCCACCAGTCTCCCCCATCCCTGGGATTCTCCAGGCAAGAACACTGGAGTGGGTTGCCATTTCCTTCTCCAATGCATGAAAGTGAAAAATGAAAGGGAAGCCGCTCAGTCGTCTCTGACTCTTAGCGACCCCATGAACTGCAGCCTACCAGGCTCCTCCATCCATGGGATTTTCCAGGCAAGAATACTAGAGTGGGGTGCCATTGCCTTCTCCAAGAAATAAAAGCAAAAATAAGCAAATAAAGCCTAATCAAATTTACAACCTCTTGCACAGCAAAGGAAATCATAAACAAAACAAAAAGACAACCTCTGGAATGTGAGAAAAGATTTGCAAATGATGTGACCAACAAGGGCTTAATTTCCAAAGTACACAAACAGCTCATAAAACTCAACATCTACAACAACAAAAACAAACCACCCAATCAAAATCTGGGCAGAAGACCTAAAGAGACATTTCTCCAAAGAAATAGATGGCCAATAAGCACATGAACAGATGCTCAACATTACTAATTATTAGAGAAAAGCAAATCAAAATTATAATGAGATACCACCTCACATCTGCTAGAATGACCATCATTAAAAAGTCTATGAACAATAAATGCTGGAGAGTGTGTGGAGAAAAGGGAACCCTCCTGCACTACTGGTGGGAATGTAAGTTGGTGCAGTCACTGTGGAAAACAGTATGGAGGTTCCTCAGAGAATGAAAAACAGGATTATCATACGATCCAGCAATCCCACTCTGGGACATACGTCCAAACAAACCTGTATGTCAAAAAGTTACATGCATCCTGTGTTCACAGCAGCACTGTTCACAATAGCCAAGACATGGAAGCAACCTAAATGCCCATTAACAGATGAATGGACAAAGATGTGGTCCATGCATACAATGGAATACTACTCAGTCCAAAAGAAGGAAATAATGCCCATGTGCAGCAACATGGATGATTATCCATGAGATCATCATACTAAGTGAAGCAAGTCAGAAAGAGGAAGATAAATACCACATGATATCACTTGTATGTGGAATCTAAAATATGACATAAATGAACTTATCTATGAAACAGAATCACGGACCCAGAGAACAAGCTGGCGGTGGCCAAGGGGGATGGATGCAGTGGAATCCTTGGGTTAGTAGATGTTAAGTTTTTATATACACAATGGATAAACAACAAGGTCCTCTGGTATAGCACAAAGAGCTATATTCAATACCCTATGATAAACCATAATGGAAAAAAAATTTTTTTTAAAGAATGCATGTATATATGTGTTTGTGTGTATAACTTAACCACTTTGCAGCACTGCAGAAATTAACACAACACTGTAAAACAATTATAGCTCAATTTAATAAAAACAATAAATAAATGATAAAAAAAAATACAGGCAAACCTCTTGAGATGCTGTGTTTGATTCCAGAACACTGCAATAAGGTGAGTACTGCAAGAAAGAAAAAAAAAAAGGGCACAGGGGAGGGGAGGCTGAATTTTGACAGTTGGATTATCCAAGGGCAACAACAAAAACAAAGTAAGAAAAATAAATATGGGTGGACAGGGCAGTAAGGAGCCAACATCTAGATCTAAACTTGCCTGGCAGGTTTGAAAAGCAAAAGGTAAATCAGCCCAGAGCCTCAAATTGGTGGGAAGAATCAAAACAGTTCAGATAATTTGAAGAAAAGTCAATAGGAAGATGAAGGCAGGTGTGGGGAAGTCATGGTTTAGCAAGCTAGGACACACGTGGAGTCATGCAGCTAAGAGGTCTAGTCAGGAGGTAGGGCCCTGATGCGAAGTTCTAGTCCCCAAGGAGAAAAACTAGTAAGGTCACTATAGACCACCATTCCTACAAGAAGTTAAAGCAGAAGTCGGAATCTTGGTTCCTTGAACTAGAGTGCATGCGGGCTATCCAAACCCAGACAGTCACAACTAAGCCTCCCAAGCAGTCTGAGGTTCTTGATGGGGCTTGGCCTAAGGAGACCACTTTATAGATCACGATCCCAGCAAGGATGTCCGGATAAGAAGAAAGGGGCTGTGGTCACCTGGTAAGTGGGAAACCAAGTGGCATAAACGGCAGAAGTGAGAAAAGGAGACATTAGGAAGTCATCCTCATTTTCCTTTAATACATATAATTAAATTATAAAGTTTAAAGTTCCTTCACCTGCTCAATTCTACTTGATCCCTAGTAACAATTCTTTCCATTCCCACCTGTTATGTTGTGCCCACAGGAGCCAAGATCATCCGGTATATGGTATCCAAGGTCAGTTAATAACTGGTTCTACATCATGATTTTCTTTTTTTTTTTTTTTTTTGGCGGCAGCATCCTGCACCTTGTGGGATCTTAGTTCCCCAACCAGGGACTGAATCTGGGCCGTGAGAAGTGAAAGCGCGAAGTCCTAACCGCTGGACCACACCAGAGAATTCCCTGCATTATGTATTTTTTATGATCCTGTCTAGTCTCTTAACTCTTCTAATAACTGTTTCCTTAACTGTGACCTTCTGTCAGGAATTAGAAACTGGCTCTTTGTCTTGGTGACCTATGCCTTGGTTTCTTCTCCCTCTGGCCAATCACCCAATAAGTCCCTGTATCCTGTTTGTCAGACCCACTGATGTTAGTCACTGGTCCACCTTGGACCTCCACAGCCTGTTGCCGTCATTTCCACCCACTGATTTTAGTACTGCCCTCTGCAGCTATAAAGAAACAATTATTCCCTTTTCCAGCTGACATTCAAATATCTGAAGGCCCCATTATATTATTACTTCCCCTTTCTCCTCTTCCTGTCCTCACCTTCTAAAAGCCATTAACAGGGTAAACATTCCCACCTCCATCCTCATGTGAATTCCAAGATCTCCTCCATAATTCATTTACGGATTCTTTTCTTAATATTACAACACCTGTACACCGGAAACTAACACAACATTGTAAACCAACTACACTACAATAAAAACAAAAGCAAAACACCTGAAACTGAAAACCATATTCCATATGTGATGATTTGTGTGGGTTCAATGGTCTGAACATCACACCTCTAATAATACAGCCTAATATTACATTTCACTTTTTCTCCTTTTCGTGGGAAAGACTGCTGCCTGCTATTAAGACTGTAAGGAAATAAATGATATCACTTTCTGACCATAAAATTAAAATGTTTAAATTTCACTATTTAATTATTACCTTCCCTGTAATAGGGAATGGCAACCCATTCCAGTATTCTTGGCTGGAAAATCCCATGGACTCTAGGAGCCTTGAGGACATACTTCATAGGGTTGCAAAGAGTCGACCACAACTGAGTGACTGAGCATGCATATATTATTACATTACCTTAAAAAACACTTTCCAATAGTTTCAAAAGTCCTTTCAAGTCTCATTAATGTGTAAATAGAATTTCATTACAATAGAAACAGATATATAATTTCTGTTCTATTTCTTTTAACATTCTGCCAACATTTTTCTATATAGCCACAGAATCACAGTAACTAATTTACTCTTGACATGTTGATAACACAGTTTAATCGCTTCTCTATTGTTATGGTTTTATAATTTACTAATCCAAAGAAAACAGCTAAAAATATCTTTTATTTTAAAACTATTAGTATTCTATTAAATATTTTCATAGAAAAAATTCTTGAGACAATTACTCCAAGTAAATAAATACACGTAAGATTCTAGAAAGCCATGACCAACTTATTCATCAAAAAGAAGTACTACCACTGACACCAAGAGAAAATCGACTTGTTTATTTCTTAGGAATTCTCATCAAGAGCTTTCAAATCAGGCCTTCTCTATTCTGTATTTGTATAACTAATGTTTGAGGCAGGAATTTAATACATTATATCATTATTATAAATGTAGAACTTTACATTCATGTATGTTAAACATTAAATAATCCAACATATTTACTATCTCTCCTGTGTAGTTTTGTAAAAACAAGACAAAAAAAGAATATAAGACTCTAACCAAAGACAGAAACCCATGGGTAACACTTGTCAGTTAAAAGCCTTTCTGTTATCTACCTCACACTGAAGAATGTCATGAACTTTGTGAAATGTTTCACTGAAATCAAAATACACTGTCAGTCAGGAGACATAATCCTATCAATCAAACAGAGGAGGAATGAGGTAGAAGAAGGCTTCAGTTTAGTTCAGTCGCTCAGTCGTATCCAACTCTTTACGACACCTTGGATTGCAGCACACCAGGCTTCCCTGTCCACCATCAACTCCTGGAGCCTACTCAAATTCACATCCATTTACAACACCATGGATTGCAGCACACCAGGCTTCCCTGTCCATCATCAACTCCTGGAGCCTACTCAAATTCACATCCATTGCGTCAGTGATGCCATCCAACTATCTCATCATCTGCCATCCCCTTCTCCTCCTGCCTCCAACCTTTCCCAGCATCATGATTTTCTCCAATGAGTCAGTTCTTCACATCTGGTGGCCAAAGTTTTGGAGTTTCAGCTTCAACATCAGTCCTTCCAATGAATATTCAGGACTGATCTCCTTTACGATGGACTGGTTGGATCTCCTTGCAGTCCAAGGGACTCTCAAGGTCTTCTCCAACACCGCAGTTAAAAAGCATCAGTTCTTTGGTGCTCAGCTTTCTTTATGGTCCAACTCTCACACCCATACGTGACTGCTGGAAAAACCATAGCTTTGACCAGACAGACTTTTGTTGGTAATGTAATGTCTCTGCTTTTTAATATGCTGTCTAGGTTGGTCATAGCTTTTCTTCCAAGGAGCAAGTGTCCTTTAATTTCATGGTTGCAGTCACCATCTGCAGTGATTTTGGAGCCCCCCAAAATAAAGTCTGTCACTGTTTTCATTGTTTCCCCACCTATTTGCCATGAAGTGATGGGACCAGATGCCATGATCTTCGTTTTCTGAATGTTGAGCTTTAAGCCAACTTTTCCATTCTCCTCTTTTACTTTCATCAAGAGGCTCTTTAGTTCTTCACTTTCTGCCATAAGGGTGGTGTCATCTGCATATCTGATGATATTTCTCCCAGCAATCTTGATTCCAGCTTGTGCTTCATCCAGCCCAGCATTTCACAAGATGTACTCTGTATAGAAGCTAAATAAGCAGCATGACAATATACAGACTTGACATACTCCTTTCTCAATTTAGAGCCAGTCTGTTATTCCAGGTCTGGTTCTAACACTTCTTGACCTTTATTCAGGTTTCTCAGGAGGCAGGTAAGTTCTGGTATTCCAATCTTTTTAAGAATTTAGAGTTTGTTGTGATCCACACAGTCGAGGGCTTTAGTGCAGTCAATGAAGCAGAAGTAGCTGTTTTTCTAAAATTCTCTTGCTTTTTCTATGATCCAGCGGATGTTGACAATTTGACCACATGCATAAGTGCTTAAATGAAAAAGGCATTAAACTTTTACAGAAATAAGATATCTTGAGACTGAAAAACTGCACTCACACAACTTTTATTACTTTTATATGCCTACAATTATTCTGTTATCATTATTGTTAATCTCTTACTGTGTCTAATTCATAAACAAACTTGAGGGGGAAATACCATCATTAGAGGTACTATCTGCAGCTTCAGGAATCCACTGCGGGTTTTAGAACATAACCTCCACAGATAAAGAAGACTATTGCATTTTTCTTTTTTTATATATATATCTAAAAATGTTTAGGATTTGGACCCCTGGCAGTCCAGCGGGTAGGCCTCTGACCTTCAACTGCTGGGGGCCCAGGTTAAATCCCTGGTTGGGGAAGTAAGCCTTCAGGCTAAGTGGTGCAGCCAAAAAATAAAGTTTACGATTTAGTTTTAAAAAATTATTACTAAAAGCAACAAAATGGAAAGAAGTGTGTTACTGTACCCAAGGAGTTAGTTTTCTTATACTACTTTTTAGTCTAAATCAATCTTAAAAGCTTTTAAGTTTTTTCACATGTTGATTTTGAGGTTCTGCTATTTTTCTTAAGAGGTGTGTTAGAGGGTCTAAGTCAATGGTTTAGAACTATCTCTTCCTCTATTTTAGCAATCCCCTTTGCTTTTTTCTATGCGTATCTTTTCACCTAAATTTTGAATAGCTAGTCATCCTCCCTTCCCACGGAAAACAGCTTTATTTGTATCTTATAGATACTTCCATACATATTTTGTGCACATATAAGGAAACATCGCTTTCTTTCTTTACACAGATGATGGTATACTATATGTGATTCTATTCCTTGTATTTTCATTCAATAATACATCCTAAAGACTTATCCAGATCCATGTCAGGAGCATTTAAATTTTTTATAGCTGCATAGGATTTGTATAGATATAAAATTTATATAACTAGTCTTCAAGTGGATGGACATTTAGGTTACTCCCAAGTTTTTGCTACTGCAAACAATAAATCAAAGATTAATCCTGTATATTTATCTTTTACAGCTGTGCAAAAATATCTGTAGGAAACATTCTCAACATGGGTACTGCTAAGTCAATGGGTATGTGCATTTTTAATTCTGATAAGTAATGACAAATGCCCCTTTCTAGTGGCCGACCCTATTTATAATTATATTAGCTGTATATAAGGCCCCATACACAACCAAGCACAACCTTGCCCTTCACAGAATATTAACACCCTTTTAGTTACCTGTCAGTCTGATAAATGAAATATTTTATTTGCATTTCCTCTTATGAGAATTAAGCATCTATTAATTTTGATCTCCTTTTCTGCAAAAAGCATGTTCAGAATCCTTTGTCAATTTCCTGTTGGTTTATTGATCTTTTTCTTAGCTGACTTTTAAAATCTAAACTTTTTTCTGCATGGTCTTAATGATGAGATGCTACACAATTACTCAAATAAAATAATTTGAAAAAAACTGAATGTAGAGACATAAGCAGCTATCTGCACACCCAGATGTTCACAGGAGTATTATTCACAACAGCCAAAAGGTGGAAATAACTCAAATGCCCACTGATGGAAGAATGGATAAAATAAATAAAGTATATACACACCCTGGATTACTCAGCCTTAAAATGAAGCAAATTCTACCACATGATACATGAATGAATCTCAGAAAAACAACACTAAGCGAAATAAGCCAGTACAAAAGGAAAAATACCTTATGATTCCAATTAAGAGAGGTACCTAGGGTAGTCACCTTCAGACAGAAAGCAGAATCTTGGCGACCATATGCTGTGGTGAGAGGGAAATGAGTTGTTCAATGGTTGACAGTTTCAGTTTGGCAAAATGAACAGTGTTGTGAAGACAGATGGTACTGACAGCTGACCAATAATATAAACATACTTAACACTACTATACATTTAAAAAAGGTTAAGATGGTAAATTTTATACTGTCTGTATTTTACTAGAATTTTAAAAATAATTTAAAATGTAACCCCCAAATTTTAGATTTTATAGAACTTTGATTCAGCTTTGACTGGGACACTGAATCCTAAAAGTATGGTAATTCTCTATTTTTAAAATATACTTTCCTGATACCTAAGGACACAGTTCGATTATACTCAACATTTTGTCTGGAGAGACTCAAAAACAGCAGTTTCGTTTCCCACAATATTCAGCATCTCCTACTTCACTTGTTTCTTCCTCCTTGTCAATGAGATTTCAAACCAAAGAAATCTTTTCTCTCATTTTGTTTTTTCCAAGAACTTGAATGATCAAAAGGAAAAAAAAAAAGGTCTTGTCCAAAGGAAGGAAAGGATCTCTGGCAGAATTTAAGATCACTGAAATCACCCATCATACCTCTATCTTATTTTTGTGCTACTTTTACAATCTAGAGAGCAACAACCTTACTGTCCTTCTTACTATATGATCTATAGATCTCTTCTTTCTCTCTCTCCTTTCGTCATTTATGCTTAACACTCTAAGGCCAATACTCTTGGCTGCAAACAAGTATATGTACCTTCCTAATATACACTATCAATCTCACAAATCTTATATTGGATTGTTTTGAACAAAGATATATTTCCATTCAAATAATAAGGTTATCCCAGCAAGTTTTAGTTACTAACCTTTATCGAAAGAAAGTAAGGTGGGGCCATAAAATGTTTATCAGTCTCCAGACCAGAAGATATTGTAAACAAATGTAAGCGACGCAATGACAGCGACAACGACAGCGACGCAATGACAGCGACAACGACAGCGACAACGACATTCACAGTACTGCATATATCTTCCTAGAAAGAACCCCTGAGACCACAAGTTCAGTTACTGCGCTTTTGCCACAATCTCTCTTCCTAAATAAAGTGTATGCTATCTCAAAATAAATGTTACATTCGTCACCACTTCGAAATTATAATATTTATTACACCTGCTACCAGAGTGTTACTTACTATATTATAGTAAAACACACACAGAGCAAAGGGACTTCTCTGTCAGTCCAGTGGTTAAAATTCTGCACTTTCCCTGCAGGCCGCACCAGTTCAATCCCTGGTTGGGGAACTGAGATCCTACATGCGGCACAGAGTGGCCAAGAACAAAACAAAAAAAGAAACACACATACTATCATACTACCATTTTTAAAGCATTTTGATAACTAGTTCACAAAAATGATTTCATATGAAATTCTAGGGTTTGGTGTTTTTTTTTTCAGTTCTTTAAAAAAATTTTTTTTGGCTGTGCTGGTCCTTCCCAGCTGTGTGCAGGCTCTCTCCAGCGGTGGTGAGAGGGAGCTGTTCTCTAGTTGCAGTGCTTCAGCTTATCTCTGCAGTGGCTTCTCTTGTTGCAGAGCACAGGGTCTAGAGTTTACAAGCTTCAGCAGTGTGACGCTTGGGTTTAGCTCCCCCATGGCTTGTGGAATCTTCCCTCACTAGGGATCAAACCCACGTCCCCTGTACTGACAGGCAGATTTTTAACCATTGGACCACAGGTAAATCCTGAAATCCTCTTTTTTCTGTATTTAAAAATATTCTAAGGAGTTCACAGGCTTCATCAGACTGTGAAGAGGTCTTTACCTAAATAATCAATTAAGAAAACTAAAGGATATGAGAGGAACAAAGCATATTATTGAAAATAAATTACATAAAAAATACAAAAAAAAAGAAAATAAATTACAGCACCATGCAAAGTACTTTCACTTTCCTTATTTTAACTGCACAATACTCTTTCAAAATTTTAGCAATTTCTCTAAAAATAACTGCTCTCTTTTACAACTGGAAGAATCTTAACTCGGGAATGCACCTAATGAAAGAACAAGAGTCACTGCTATGTTGCCAAAATGGTTTTTCCTATTTTCTGCCTCCTTCAGGCCAAACACTCTCCCCTTTTGGGAAGCGTATTTAGTCTAGTGGGCTACCATTCCCCCGCAACAAGAGCAGACGCACGGCCCAGGACAGCCAGTCTGACGACTCTTTACCCCCATTTCTTTGCACACAGCAGCTGGTCCGTGTGTGAAGATCCTTGCCCAGGCAGAGCCAATCTTCCAGGAAATGACATTGCAAAAAACTAAACAGAAACTTCAATTAAATGACAGATCAGAAAGGAGTTCTCATGCCCTGCAATCTTAGCACAGCCCAACAAGATGAAAGACTCCTTTTCCTGAAAGGTCTCAGCCAATGGAAAACCGCTGGCCCTGTTTATTTAGCCCTCCCAACTTCCCTTTCTTTATAAAAGCTTTCCCCTTTCCATGCACTGCAGGGACTTGCACATGGCTGTCCCAGAGCTGCAATTCCCTGTTGATCCCAAATAACACTTATTTGGAGAGAAGGGGAAGTCTACTTGTTCTGAGTCAAAATTGGGCCCCCGGAAGAGAAGATTCATTTCTTTCTTTCTCAAAACCTTAAAACAAAAGGATCACTTAAATCTGGACAACTGAGGGACACCTTTGCCACTATGTGGAAAAAACTTGTCTGGGAACAAGTCCAAACAGAAAAGCAGAGTTGACCCAGCTATGCTTAAAACCTTTCATTAGTCCAGTTCAATGAGCCATGAAATTATTTGTTTTGTTCATATAAGTCTGAGCTGGGATTCTTTGTCCTGCTGAAGAATAAGTTAAGAATTTAGGTTATATTTGTTCCTATTTAATGTTATACGGATATTATATGCAGCCAGTTGGCTGGATAAAAACATTACATGTTAGCTATGGGAGAACTGAACAACTTAACCTCAGTTTCCCTGTCTGAGCTATGCTTAAAACCTTTCATTAGTCCAGTTCAATGAGCCATGAAATTATTTGTTTTGTTCATATAAGTCTGAGCTGGGATTCTTTGTCCTGCTGAAGAATAAGTTAAGAATTTAGGTTATATTTGTTCCTATTTAATGTTATACGGATATTATATGCAGCCAGTTGGCTGGATAAAAACATTACATGTTAGCTATGGGAGAACTGAACAACTTAACCTCAGTTTCCCCGTCTGCAAAATACAGTAAAATATTAGGAGCACAGGGCTGTCTGAAGAATTAAATGAGTTACTATGTGTAGAAAGGTTCAACACATAGTAAATATATTAGTCAATTAAGATCATAAATCAGATTCTATTCAGTCATGTCCAATTCTTTGTGATCCTATGGACTGTAGGTAGCCCACCAGGCTCCTGTGTCCATGGGATTTCCCAGGCAATACTAGAATGGGTTGCACTTTCCTTCTCCATAGATAGAGAAAAATATTCCACAAATCAAAAGAAATATAAATTCAAATTAACAGAAGCTGACGCTGGAGACAAGATGGCAGAGTAGAAGTACTTGAGCTCAACTCCTTTCATGAAAACACCAAAATCACAACTAAGGGCTGAACAACCACTGACAAAAAAGAATTGAACCTACCAAAAAAGATATTCTATACCCAGAGACAATGAGATGGTAGGAGGGGCACTTTTGCAATACAGGAAAAATCCCTTCCTCCTGGGTGGGCAACTCACAAGCTGGAAAGTTACTACATCCCAGAGGCTCTCTCATACGAGTGAGAGTTCTGAGCCCCACATCAAGCTCCCCCCTGGGGAGTTGGCATCAAGAGGAGGCCCCATAGAATCTAGCTTTGAATGCCAGGGAGGTGTCAGCGCGGGCGCTCCAGAGCACTGGGAGAAACACAGGTTCCACTCTCGGAGGGCACACACAGGTTTTCACGTGTACTGGGACCCAGGGCAAAGCACCGACTCCACAGAAGCCTTGGCCAGACCTACCTGTGGGTCTCAGAAGGTCTCCTGGGGAGCAGGGGTTGGCAGTAACTCACCTTGAGGGCAAAAACACTGATTGGAGATGCCCCAACGAATACTCACCCGTGTGAACTCTCCGAGAGATCACCATTTCGGCAGCAAAACCCAGGCTCCACTGCTGGGATACCTCAGGACAACCAACCAAACAGGTGGGACACAGTCCTACCCATTAGCAGACAGCTTGCCTAGTCATCCAAAGACAACAGTCACCTATAAACACACCCACTGAGATGGCCCTACCCACCAGAAGGACAAGACCCAGCTCCACCCACCTGTGGGCAAGAACCAGTCCCTCCTGACAGGAAGACTGCACAAGCACCAATATAAACTTCACCTACCAGGAGGCAGACATCAGAACCAAGTCCTGCAGCCAGAGGGACAGAGGCCATACAGAGAAAGTTAAGACAAAATGAGACATCATCAGAGAAATAAATTCTAGAGGAAGCAACAAGGTAAAACCCGAGAAGAACAACTAAGCAAAGCGGAGACAGGCAATCTACCTGAAAAAGAATTCAAAGTGATGATAGTAAAGGTGGTCCAAGACCCCAGAAAAAGACTAGGGGCACAGAATAAGAGGATAAAACAAACATTTAATAAATAGCTAGAAGCTTTAAAGAACAAACTGAGATAAACAATACAGTAACTGCAATGAAAAGGACACTAAAAGGAATAAATAGAATAAATGAGACAGAAGAACAAGTAAGTGAGTGGAAGACAGAGACTGATGGAAATCACTGCTGTGGAACAGAATAAAGAATGAAAAAAATGAGGACAGTCTAAGAGACCTCTGCTGCTGCTGCTAAGTCACTTCAGTCGTGTCCAACTCTGTGCGACCCCATAGATGGCAGCCCATCAGGCTCCCCCATCCCTAGGATTCTCCAGGCAAGAACACTGGAGTGGGTGCCACTGCCTTCTCCAATGCATGAAAGTGAAAAGTTAAAGTGAAGTCGCTCAGTCGTGTCCAACTCGTTGCAACCCCATGGACTGCAGCCCACCAAGCTCCTCCGTCCATGAGATTTTCCTGGCTAGAGTACTGGAGTGGGGTGCCACTGCCTTCTCCGAGGAGACCTCTGAGACAATAAATGCACCAACATCTGCAGCATAGGAGTCCTAGAAGGAAGAGAGAGAGAAAAGGCCTGGGAAAATATCTGAAGAGATAATAGTGAAAACTTTCCTAACATGGAAGAAGAAACACTCAAGTCCAGGAAGTGCAGAGAGTCCCATATAGCATTAACCCAAGGAGGAATACACAGAGACACATGTTAATCAAACTGACAAAAAGAAAATATTAAAAGCAACAAAAACATACAAGGGAATCCCTATAGGGTAACAGCTGATTTTTCAGCAGAAACTCTGCAGGCCAGAGGGACTGGCACAATATATTTAAAGTAATGAAAAGGAAAAACCTACAATCAAGAATACTTTTACCCAGCAATGCTCTTGTTAAAGTTTGCCAGAGAAATCAAAAACTTCAGAGACAAGCAAAAACAAACAAAAAAAAGCTAAGTGAATTCAGTACCACGAAACCAGTTTTACAACAAATGCTAAAGAACTTTTCCATATGGAAAAGAAAATGCTACAATTAGAAACAAAAAATTATAAATGAGGAAGTTCACTGGTAAAGGCAAACATTCAGTAAAAGTAGGAAAACATTCACACATAAATATGGTATCAAGATCAGCAATCACGAGAAGAAAAGACTTCAAATGCACAATATTGGGAACACATTTGAAATTAAGCGACACGCAACTTAAAACAATCTAGTATAGTAGACTGCTATATCAAAACCTCACAGTGGGAATTCTCTAATAGTCCAGTGTTTACCACTCTGTTTTCACTGCAGTGGGTCCAGGTTTGATCCTTGGTCTAGGCAACTAAGATCCCACAGCCAAATGGCATGGACAAAAAATAAAACAAAAGAAAAAAACCTCACAGTAACCACATTCTGAAAACTTACAATAAATATGCACAAAAAGAAAAAGGAATCCAAACACAACACTAAAGTCAATCACAACAAATCACAGGAGAACAAAAGAGGAAGGAAAGAAAACAGACCTACAGAAACAAATCCAAAACAATTTAACAAAATGGCAATAAGACATACATATCACTAATTATCTTAAACAAAAATGGATTAAATGCTCCAACCAAAAGACACAGTGGCTGAATGAACACAAAAACAAGACCCTTATATATGCTCTCTACAAAGATAAACTTCGCATCTAGGGACACGTACAGACTGAAAGTGAGGAGATGGAAAAAGCCTTTCTATGCAAATGGAAACCAGAAGAAAGCTGGATAAGCAATAATCATATCAGACAAAATAAAATAAAGACTGCTATGAGAGACAAAGAAGGACACAACATAATGATCAAGGGATTAGTCCAAGAACAAGATAAAACAATTGTAAATATATATGCATCCAACACGTGAGTACCTCAAGAATTGCTACAAATGTTAAGAGACATAAATGGAGAAATTTACAATAACAGTGAGGACTTTAGTACCCCACTTACATCAAGAGACAGACCATTCAGACAGAAAAATCAATAAGGAAACATAAGCCTTAAATGACACATTAGGAGGAGAAGACACATAGGAGAAGGGGGCAACAGGATGAGATGGTTGGCTGGCATCAACTCAGTGAACATGAGTTTGAGCAAACTCCTGGAGATAGTGAAGGACAGGGAAGCCTGGTGTGCTGCAGTCCACAGGGTTGCAAAGAGTCGGACACAACTGGGTGACTGAACGACAACATAGAGCATTCCATGCAAAAAGCAGCAGAACACACATTCTTTTCAAGTGAACATGGAACATTCACCAGGACTGGCCACATACTGAGCCACAGCGCAAGCCTTGATAAATTTAAGAAAACTGAAATCGTATCAGGCATCTTTTCTAACCACAATGCTACGAGATTAGAAATTAACTACAAGAAAGAAAAAAAAAAAACCTGTAAAGAAACACAGAAGCTAAACAATATGCTACTAAATGACCAATGGATCACTGAAGAAATCAAAGAGGAAATAAGAGAATACCGAGACAAATGAAAACAAAAATATGATCCAAAACCTGAGACGCAGTGAAAGCAGTTCTAGGAGGGAAGTTTATGGCAATACAATCTTACTTCAGGAAAAAAAAAAAATCCCAAATAAAACAACCTAAACGTACATCTAAAGCAACCAGATGAAGAAGGACAAATTCTAAAGTTAGTAGAAGCAAAGAAATCATAAATATCAGAGCAGAAATAAATGAAATACAGACAAGGAAAATAATAGAAAAGATCAATGACAATAAATGCTGGTTCTTTGAAAAGACAAACAGACCTGATAAACCTTTAGCCAGATTCATCAGGAAAAAATGGGAGAGGGTTCAAGTCAATAAAATGAGAAATGAAAATTGAGGAGTTAGAACTATCACCACAGAAATAAAAAAGATCATGAGAGACTACTAAACCAAATATATATATATATATATATATATATATGCCAATAAAATGAACAACATGGAAGAAATAGAAAAATTCTTGGAAAGGTATAATCTTCTGAGACTGAAGCAGGAAGAAACAGAAAATACAAACAGACCTATCACAAGGACTGAAATTGAAATAATGATTAAAAGACAACAGACTTCCCTGGTAAGATAAGACTATCCCTTATCCCTGGATAAGACTCTGCACTCTTAATGCAGGGGGCCCAGGTTCAATCCCTGGTCAGTGAACTAGATCTATGTGCCACAACCAAGAGCTGGTGCAGCCAAAATAAATACAAATTTTAAAAAAGAAAACATACTTTCTATAAACAAAAGTCCAGGACCAGAAGAATCCTATCACACATTTAGAAAAGAGTTAATACCTCCTGAGGTGCAGGAGCAGCAAGCGGCAGTTGGGCGGCGCAGGAGCAGCGAGCGGCAGAGAGGAGATATCCCATGTCCAAGGTCAGGAGCAGCAGCCATGAGGACATACCCCACGTCCAAGGTAAGGAGCAGCGGCTTCACTTTCCTGGAGCAGCCGTGAAGAGATACCCCACATCCAAGGTAAGAGAAGCCCAAATAAGATGGTAGGCTCTGAGAGAGGGCATCAGAGGGCAGACAGAAACCACAATCACAGACAACTAGCCAATCTGATCACACAGACCACAGCCTTGTCTAACTCAATGAAACTATGCCATGTCCTGTGGGGCCACCCAAAATGGGTGGTCCACTGGAGAAGGGAATGGCAAACCACTTCAGTATTCTTGCCTTGAAAACTCTATGAACAGTATGAAAAGGCAAAAAGATAGGACACTGAAAGATGAACTCCCCGGGTCGGTAAGTGCCCAAAATGATACTGGAAATCACTGGGGAAATAACTTAAGAAAGAATGAAGGGATGGTGCCAAAGCAAAAACAACACCCGGTTGTAGATGTGACTGGTGATAGAAGCAAGATCCGATGCTGTAAAGAGCAATACTGCATAGGAATCTGGAATGTTAGGTCCATGAATAAAGGCAAATTGGAAGTGGTCAAACAGGAGATGGCAAGAGTAAACGTCAACATTCTAGGAATCAACAACTAAAATGGACTAGAATGGGTGAATTTAACTCAGATGACAATTTTATCTAATACTGTGGGCAGGACTCCCTTAGCAAAAATGTAGTCGTCATCACGGTCAACAAAAATTTGAAATGTAGTACTTGGATACAATCTCAAAAACGACAGACTGATCTCTGTTCATGTCCAAGGAAAACCATTTAGTATCACAGTAATCCAAGTCTATGCCCCACCAGTAACGCTGAAGAAGCTGAAGTTGGACAGTTCTATGAAGACCTACAAGACCTTTTAGAACTAACATCCAAAAAAGATGTCCTTTTCATTATAGGGGACTGGAATGCAAAAGTAGAAAGTCAGGAAACACCCAGAGTAACAGGGAAATTTGGCCTTGGGAGTACGGAATGAAGTAGGGCAACAGCTAATAGAGTTTTGCCAAGAGAACGCACTGGTGATAGCAAACACCCTCTTCCAAAAACACAAGAGAAGACTTTACACATGGACATCACCAGATGGCCAACACTGAAATCTCATTGATTATATTCTTTGCAGCCGAAGATGGAGACACTCCATACAGTCAGTAAACACAAGACTGGGAGCTGATTGTGGCTCAGATCATGAACTCCTGATTGCCAAATTCAGACTTATATTGAAGAAAGTAGGGAAAACCACTAAACCATTCAGGTATGACCTAAATCAAATCTCTTATGATTATACAGTGGAAGTGAGAAATAGATTTAAGGGACTAGATCTGATAGAGTGCCTGATGAACTATGGAATGAGGTTCGTGACACTGTACAGGAGACAGATCTAAACCATCCCTTCTGAAAAGAAATGCAAAAAAGCAAAATGGCTGCCTGAGGAAGCCTTACAAATAGCTGTGAAGAGACACAAAAAGCAAAGGAGAAAAGGAAAGATATCAGCATCTAAATGATAGAAAGAATAGAAAGGAGAGATAAGAAAGCCTAGAGATAAGAAAGCCTTCCTCAGTAATTAATGCAAAGAAAGAGAGGAAAACAACAGAATGAGAAAGACTAGAGATCTCTTTAAGAAAATTAGAGATACCAAGGGAACATTTCATGCAAAGATGGGCACGATAAAGGACAGAAATGGTATGGACCTAACAGAAGCAGAAGATATTAAGAAGAGGTGGCAAGAATACACAGAAGAACTGTACAAAAAAGATCTTTACAACCCAGTTAATCACGATGGTGTGCTCACTCACCTAGAGCCAGAATCCTGGAATATGAACTCAAGTGGGCCTTAGGAAGCATCACTACAAACAAAGCTAATGGAAGTGATGGAACTCCAGCTAAGCTATTTCAAATCCTGAAAGATGATGCTGTGAAAGTGCTGCACTCAATATGCCAGCAAATTTGGAAAACTCAGCAGTGGCCACAGGACTGGAAAAGGTCAGTTTTCATTCCAATCCCAAAGAAAGGCAATGCCAAAGAATGCTCAAACTATTGCACAATTGCACTCATCTCACATGCTAGTAAAGTAATGCTCAAAATTCTCCAAGCCAGGC
>SJYC01064950.1:0-117625 GCA_006408675.1 Madoqua kirkii
TAAAACAAAACCTCAGTTCAAAAAAAAGGCAAGGCAAGAGAAAGAAAAAGGGCAGAAAGTACAAATTATAAAATGGCAAAAAAAGGTTTTTCAACAATTATATTATAAACAGCCCACTAAAAGCCAGGTATTGTTTTAGGCACTAGAGATCCAGCTGTAAACCAAATACAGAAAAATACCAGCTCTGGTAAGATTCTCGGTAGTGGGGTAAACATTGCTGAGCCAGAGAAATAAATGAACCAATCCCACAGCAGGTCATAGGGTGATATGCAGGAGGAGGATGAGTACAATAGAAATGTACGGGAAGGCCTCATTGAAAAAGGTAAAGTTAAAGAAAAACATGAAGAAGGTAAAGGATTAAGCCACGTGGACATTCAGACAAAGAAACTGCAAGTGTGAATATCTTGAAGTTAGGATATGCCTGAGGCACCAGAGAAAAGGGGGAGAGGAGCTGGAGAGGGTGGGATCAGAAAGCACCTTGAGGGTCATTCTAAAGAATCTGGCTTTCAATCTGAATGAAATGGCAAGTCCATGGAGTGTTTTGTGAGGGAGATAATCTTAATTTTTTTTTTTTTTTAAAGAATCACTCTAGATGTGATGGAAAGTCTGAAATAAGAAAAAGCAGACTGGTTAAGTGCCTACTGAGGGAATCCAGGTGAAAGACAGCTCCAATTTCAGTAAGGGGAGGTGGTGAGAAGGGCTTGGGCCTCTGGATAGATTCTGAAGGCTGAGTTCTTGGATTCGCTGCTGACAGATCAAATGTGTGCAAGAAAGAGATGAGTCAAGGATGACTCAAAAGGTTGTGGCTTGAACAAATACCTCAGAAACGACTTTGAATATAAGTACAGTAAGGCTACCAGTCAAAAGGCACAGGCTGTCCACTTAGATTAAAACAAAAAAAGCAATATGCTATTTTATTATAAATGTATACAAAAAGGTTAAAACTAAAAAAGATGAAAAAAGCTGAGACAAATAACAAACAACAGTCCTCATGGCTATATTAACGCGAGACAAAAGAGAAGTGTGTACTCTTAATCAGTCTACTCTTTCTGTAACAGTGGCATTTGTGAGTCCTGTTTTCACAACGGGACTGTAGTTTCTTTACGGACAGGGATACCACACCCTCATTTGGATCCACCCACAACCTAGAACAGTCCTCTTGTCAGTAGTGAACACTAAGTAAAACTTGTAAATACGTTCCCCACCCACTTAACATTATTTTCCTACATTATAAATGTTAAAGCATTTAAAAGGTCAGAGTTGGTTCTCTAACCTGACACCAAGTCATGGGTCGCCTGTACCATTTTCACCTATTTCCAGGTGACAAGTCAACAGGCTTTTCGGTGGAGTGCAATGCAGTGTGCCCCGCTACTCTGCAGCTGGCCCAGGCCCGAGACCCCGGCCGGCCCCGCGAATGCAGGGGGATTCGGTCAAAGCCTCAGGAAGCAGACCACGCCCGGCAATCTGGGAAGTTCCTAAGAAAGGGCAAAAAGACCGAGAGCCCTGCAGGGCTGCACTGATCACGAGCCAGCTAGCAATGCATGGTTCTTCCGCTACCCAGACTCACCCCAAGCTCACCTGCCTGCAGCCAGCCAGGGTGGTCTGAGCGACAGCCCTGGGCACGCGCCTTGCCCCAAGGCAGCTTCCGGCTCTGGTCGGAAGTGCTCATTTAGGAAGACAGGAAGTCCCGCCCCCGGGGGCGGGAGCTGCGGCAGCTGAATCTCAGCGATGAATATTGACTCTTGAGTCTGGGTAGCCGGAGGTGTGGTCAGCTCGCTCAAACCCAGCCAAACACTCGGCCCCTGGGCTGACCCCGCGATGCCCCCGAAACTTGGGATGACAGAAAGAAGGAACACGCTCTTGCCAGTTTACTAGTTATCACGGAAGCAAGTTACAAGTCCCGTATGAGATTCAGTTCCATATTCGTGGAGAATTTACCACATAGGAAGCCTGTGGTGGTCATAGAAAAGAAACTAGTGTTGATACCTCAAACGCTAGGGGAAAAAATTTTAACGTGCTGAATCGTAAGGCAGAATGAAAGTAAACACACACACACACACAAAAGTAAACGCAGTAATTGAAAAAGGAAATTCCATAGACATGTTAATTTCTAACAGTTTTCTCATATCTCAAGAGTTGTGAAGATCAAATGTTGCTGCTGCTGCTAAGTCGCTTTAGTTGTGTCCGACTCTGTACGACCGCATAGACGGCAGCCCACCCGGCTCCTCCGGCCATGGAATTTTCCAGACAAGAGTACTGGAGTGTGGTGCCATTGCCTTCTCCGGAAGATCAAATGAGATGACGGATTAATAAATGTTTCCCCCTCGCGGAGTCTGGTACATGAGTAAAGCGTATCATGTCCACAGTATAGTTATTGCTTTTAAAAGTCCTTTATTACAACCAAAGAAAAACCGAATAACACTTCAGGCGGGTAGCCTTCAAGCTAAATGTCAAAATTAAACAATTTCAACACAGAGATACCCCTTATGAAGCTGTAAAAACTGCTTTTGTTGATTAATGAAAAGACATAGGCTAAGAAACCATGTTCCCAAAACAAACTTTCAGAAGCTTTGTTGTGTGAAATATCAGTAATCATGGAATATCCTCTGTCTGCCTGGCAAAGCTGTCCTGGGGATCATTCTGACACTTTACCAACCCAGGCATACTGCTTCAAATAAGGTATTTTCAAATGTAACATTCCACATTTAACTTTACATTAATAGTTTTCCAGAACACATGACCTTGGAGTCAACTTCATACCTCAGGCTTGAGCCTACTTAATTCTTATCTACACTCCACCAAGTTATATGCTACGACCGCTTCGTCTTGTTTTCCCCCCTCCCCTTTTTTTTGAGTTAAACTCCTCCAGTTCCTCTGGTGTGTGGTTTTCCTTATTTCAGCAACTTAATAAATTTTATTAGACTACAGGTTTGACACAGATGGCTTTATCAGATAGGCTTTATCACTGTTTATTTTGATTAAGCCTTCTGCACTCATGAAGGCTGGAGGATACCATTGACCCCAATTTAGACAAAAACTGAAGCAGAATAAAGATAAAGTTATTTTCTGACATTCATCTGTGTCCTGAGAAGAGCTGTGCCCTTTTTAAACTTGAGAGTTTTCAGTTATTTTTTGGTAGAGAATGATCACAGTTTTTGAAAATTATTGGCATCTACCAAATTCAAACCAGCCCCATGGATACAGAAGCATGCATATTCCTTTTCTTTGTAAAATATTTCTGTCTCCACTGAGTTGTGACAATAGTTGCCTGGTTTTGCCTAGAATGAAAGAATGATACTTCTCTGCCTTCAGTCCCTTTCTCTAGACAGTGATCCTGTACTCTGCTCCCTCAACCATGTTATCTTTTTGAAATGTTTTCTCTGCTAAATTTTCCCCTGAAAGAGATCTCTACATTCTGTCTCATTCCTCACCCTCCTCTCACTTTAATCCTTTTTAGCCTGGCCTTCTGGCTTCTCTCTTCCCTCCAGTTCTTCCACAGTTATCTTTCAAATACCAATACTAACTTCAGGTCATCAAGGTGATTTTTTAGTCCTCATATCCCTTGATTTCTCAATAGAATAGTTTGATAGGGTTACTTACCCACCTTTGCTGTAAAAATCATATTTAAAGCACTGTATCAAAACAGCACAAACTTAAAATATAAAATCTTTACAGTGCAATTCATTTTGAGTGTCATCATTCATGCATCAAGTCAGTAAGTGCCAGTTCTGGACCAAACACTATTTTTAGACACTAGGAGGTCTAGCCGAGAAAAAGAGATGCAATGTTCCAGTCCTGGAAAAAAATGTATGTCTTAATGGTATGAGGCAGATGACACATAAATAAAAAGAATAAGATAATTTCAGATTGTGTGAGGTGCAATTTAAAAAAATAGATGGTTCAGTGATAATGTTAGCAACTGAAAGTAGGAAAGTAGGGGGAGGATAACTTTCAAGGTGACATTTGAACTGACAATTGCAAGATAAGAAGGATAGAACAAGGTAGAAAAAGAAAAAATAAACTGGAAGAAGATCCTTCTAGGATAACAGAAGTGGGAGGCAGGGTTGAGGGACGGTTAAGAGGGTCATTCATGGGGAATTTCCTTGTGGTCAATGGTTAGGACTCGGTGCTTTCACTGGCGGGGCCTGGGTTACATCTCGTGATGGAGAACTAAGATCTTGCAAGCTGCATGGCCAAAAAAAAGAGGAGTCAGTTATGAGCTATTGTAGTCATTTCATCTAGGGCACAAAAGGAAATGGTGCTTAAGCCAGAAAAGTTGAAGCAGACTGGAAGACTGTGGAGTCACAGCTACTGAGAAGTCACATAAAATGAGAAGACACAACTTATTCACTAGATTTCACAAAATAAATGTCAGTGTCATCGACAAGAGCAATTTTGGTAGAGTAGTGGCCTCAGAAGCCAGACTGCAGTGGAAAGGAGGTTGAGGGAGCACAGTTCAATGACTCTTCCAAGAAGAGACCTTCTAATTGCCTACTGATGGAACATTTTTCAGTCAATATCCTAATGGGTATCTCTACTGCATTATATCAATACTTTAATGGTTTACTTCTTGAAACCACATAGTTTCTTTCCAGTGGTTATTTTTTCCTTTTTTTTTCTTTGTTGATGTTGTTGCTGTTGTTGACAGGGAATTAAGTCACTTTGGAAATCTGATGACAGCTATCCACATATGTGCAAATTTTGTATATAATTTCAAGGAGTTAATTAATCCTTTGAAGATAGTTAATGGGCCCCAGAGAAGACAAGAGAGTGCAGATTAAGAATGTCAACTAGCTGTTCTCTTCTTCCTTCATGGTTTCCTCAATCCATTAACTGCTCCCTCCTTGATAACTCTCCTTATGGTACATAATCTCTCAGTGACTACATCTACTTTCTTGATTTTTTTATTGGGACCATGATACCTATTTTACTTTAAAAAATTACTGAACTAAAGTTGATTTACATTGTTAATTTCTGTGTACAGCAAAGTGATTCAGTTCCACACATATACATTGTTTTTCATATTCTTTTCCATTATGGTTCATCACAGGATATTGAACATAGTTCCCTGTGCTATACAGTAGGACTTTGTTGTTTATCAATTCAGCATATAATAGTTTGCATCTGCTAATCCCAAACTCCCAATCCAGCCCTCTACCAGCTTCCCTTCTCCTTGGCAACCACAAGTCTATCCAGTCTGTGAATCTGTTTCTACGCTGTAGACAAGTTCATTTACATCATTTTAGATTCCGCATATGTGATACCATACAGAATTTTTATCTCTTTCTGACTTACTTTACTTAGTATGATAATCTATAGACCCATCCATGTTGCTGTAAATACATGGTCCATTCTTTTTTTATGACTGAGTAGTGTTCCATTGTGTATATATACCACATTTTCTATACACATTCATCTGTTGATTCACAGTTAGGTTGCTTCCATGCCTTGACTATTGAAAACAGTGCTACTATGAACACTGGGTGAATGTATCTTTTTTTCTTTCCTTTTTTGGCCATGCCACAAGCCTTGTGGGATCTTAGTTCCCTGACCAGGGGTTGAACCCTGCTACGGCAGTGAAAGTGCCAAGTCCTAATCATTGCATGCCAGGAAATTCCCAACAGTTAGTTTTTGAGGGAGCTCTGTACTGTTTCGCATATTGGCTATACCAATTTACAATCCCACTAAGAGTAGGTGAGTTCCCCTTTCTCCACGGCTTCTCTAGCATCTATTATTTTTTGATAATGATTTTAATGATGGCCATTCTGCCCAGAGTGAGGTACCTCACTGTAGTTTTGACTTGCATTTCCCTAATAATTAGTGATGCTTCATGTACCTGTTGGCTATCTATATGCAGTGACACCTACTTTAGTACAAAAGCCCCTTGGAGTTGTGGGGTAACTTAAGAGAAAATAAAGATCAGTTAAACCCACTCAAATCCATAGATTTATTTGACTTCACAGTATCTAACTGGACACCACAAGAGTTGAGGCTGTAAGTAATTGCTCATAAGGACATCTTGAAAAAGATTTTTATAAGAAAAATGAAATAAAGGGCTAGTGCTTTTGCTGTAACATTTTACACTCTTCTTCCATATCTGTCTTCCTCACAGCTCTATCACAAGGAAGTCAGATTTCCACTGGGAACTTCACAGTGGCAGATGTTTACCATACAAAGTTCCCTCCAGCCTTCTTCCTTCCTTCCTTCCTTTGGTACCTTCTAACGTGCAGCTTCTCATCCTAGCAAGTAGTTGTGAAGGTTAATTTTATATGTCCTCTTGGCTAGGCCACTGTACCCAGATATTTCTTCTAACACCAGTCCCCATGTTGCTGTGAAGGTATGTTTTAGATGAGATCAACTGTTAAATCAGTACACTCTGAATCAAGCAGATTGCCCTCCATAATGTGGGTGAGCCTCACCCAATCAGTTGAAAAACTTATGTGATGAAGACTAAGCTCCCTCATGTGTGCATGCTAAGCTGCCTCAGTCATTTCTGACTCTTTGCAACACTACAGTGGTAGCCCACCAGGCTCCTCCACTATGGGATTCTCCAGACAAGAATACTGGAGTGGGCTGCCATGTCCTCCTCCAGGGGATCTTCCCGACCCTGGGATCAAACCTGTGTCGCTTATGTCTTCTGCATTGGCAGGTGACACTAGTGCTGCCTGGGAAGCTCCCTCAAAGAAGAGAGAATTCTGTTTCCCCTGAAACACATGGCCATGCAACATGGGGAAAATATCAGGGCTCATTTCATAAGGAAGAATTGAGGAATGACTGTTCAGTAGATAAGCAACAACATCTGCCACAGATTCAATTCAGTATCTTCTCAGATCTCTCCAGTGATATTACTTACAGATTATGGTTTGTTTTAGTTTTAAGGTATTTTCTGTTCCCTTAATTGTTCCTGTTTCCTCTAAATAAAGTTTTCTTGTATTTTTGTTTTTGCTTGTTTTTTTTTTTGGCTGCAGACTGCAGCATATGGGATCTTCGTTCCCCACCCAGGTATTGAACCTGCATACCCTGCCTGCATTGCAAGGCAGATTCTTAACTACTAGACCACCAGAAAAGTCCCTTTCTTTTTTTCACCTTGGTCTTTCTCTGTCATACTGCAGGTATTCTATAAATATGTAGACTTTTCTGGTTGTCCATTTATGTTTTAGACAGAATGAGGCAGGAGAAATTCTAAACATGAACTAATGGGAGCTCCACTTACTCAGGCAGGGCTGGCTGGCTGACTAGTTAAGTGTCAGTGTCACATGAGTGGGAAGGGAGCAGCCATCCATCATGCTCCAGGAAGGCTACCAAATGCCAGGACAGAAGAATGTAGCTCTTTGGCACCAACACCTTCCCTATTTACTCAAATTCTTCCTATAAACTTAACTTGTAGTTCTCTAAAAAGATAAACATCTGGCAGTGATGATGTAGTTTGCCCACTGGAGTATAACAAAGAGGTAGTGTAGGGGGATATACCCTTCAATTTACAGACTACCAATTAATTTGTTTTCGTACACATTTATCACTCCAGCAAGTACAGAGTTGTTCCTATTAGTTTCCTACTACCGCAATCTTAGCTTAAAACAACATCTATTTATTATATAGAGTTCTGCAGAAGCCTATCACTTCTCCAGGTCTCAGCAGGGCTATGTTCCCTTCTGGAGACTCCAGCAGAGAATCTGCTTCCTTGCTGTTAGTGTCTAGGAGAAGACTGCATTCTGTGACTTGTGATCCTCTTCTTCCATATTCAAAATCAGTCCTTCTTATCACACCACTCTGTCTTTGGTTCCAACCTCACATCTCATTCTCTGACTCTCCTCTTCTTCCTCCTTCTTCCACTTTGAAGAAACTTGTAGTTACTGATGGGGCCACCTGAATAATTCAGGATAATCTCCCTATTTTGAGATCATCACTTATCAACAATAATTTCTCTCTAAACTTATTTCTCCTTTGCCATATAACCTAATATATTCACAGTTCTGGGGGTGAGGATGTGAACATCACTGTGGGGAGGGACCCTTATTCTGCCAAGCACTTCTGGTTCTCCTGAGCCTGCTGGGTCCACAACCCCTTCTCAAAATAGCCTCAGCTTGGACCATATCCCCACGACTTTCATCAGTCAGCAGTCTTTCTGCTTTCTATATTCCAAATCTTTTTTAATTTTGAAATCTCTCATCCATTAATAAAGTCTGTCCATTCTCAATGTTATTTTGATATTTAAGTCTTTATATTATCTTCCTTTCCTTTCAATATTCTCCCAAGAGGGAGAAAAGATAACCACATACTCAGTCCAGCATCTTAAAAAGGATGATTGTTCTTTTGGCACTTTCTTCTTGCTGGAAGAAAATGTAGTCTCGGTCAGTGTTGGCACCACCTTACCTCTCATAGTTAGAGCAGCTTCTAGGAGATTTAAGAGGTGCCTGAGGGCTTCTTGACTCCAGGCATCACAGACACCATTGGCAGGTTTACTGTTGAGGCCCATAATGATCCCTCAAAGCCTGGCACCTTTCTGCTGTCCTGTTACAGAACAGAGGGGAAATATTATCTAGATCATCTTCAGTGAAGTATTGTTTAACTACCTGAGTACCATCAACAACCATGGGAACTTCTGGCTTTTGGTTCCCTTCCCAGGAATCTCTCCTCTCTCCTTTGTTCTGTTTGCCCTTAAAGTCTCTGCTTCTTTTCTTTGTGTCTCCCTCCAGTACACCTAGCCTAATCTCTTTAACAGGGTCAGGTTGTAGAAAAATTAATTCAGAAAGGGAAGTGTGTTACAAGAGACTTCTTTTAGCTTTATCACCATAATATTTTCCTGAGGCAAGAAAGCACAAAATGGCTTGAGTACCTTTCTATAACTAAAGATAAAAAAATAGAGGGAAATGGTGGACCCGTGGTTAAGGCTCCATGATTCTTCCACTGCAGGGGACACAGGTTTGATCCCTGGTCAGGGAACTAAGATCCCACACATAACACACAACAAGGCCAAAAAAAAAAAAAAAGAGGGAGGAAAAAAAATCTTAACAATTAGTTTGCTACTGTATACTTACAGTCTACAGTTAGTTTTGCCACGTAAAATCACTGAACTGTGATTTAATTAATTCTTTGTTGTTAGTTAGTCGCTAAGTTGTGTCTGACTCTTCACCATCCCATGAGCTGCAGCACGCTAGGCTTCCCTGTCTCTCACCATATCCTTGAGTTTGGCCAAGTTCATGTACATTGAATCAGTGATGCCATCCAACCATCTTATCTTCTGTTGCCCTCTTCTCCTTCTGCCTTCAATCTTTCCCAGCATCAGGGTCTTTTCCAATAAATCAACTGTTCACATCAGGGGCCAAAGCACTGGGGCTTCAGCTTCACCATCAGTCCTTCTGAAGAGTATGCAGGGTTGATTTCCTTCAAGATTGACTGGTTTGGTCTCCCTGCTTTCCAAGGGACTCTCAAAAGTCTTCTCCAGAACCACAGTTCAGCACTCTGGCTTCTTTCTTGTCCAGCTTGCACATCCGCATATGACTACTGGAAAGACCATAGCCCTATGAAGAGTATGCAGGGTTGTTTCCTTCAAGATTGACTGGTTTGGTCTCCCTGCTTTCCAAGGGACTCTCAAAAGTCTTCTCCAGAACCACAGTTCAGCACTCTGGCTTCTTTCTTGTCCAGCTTGCACATCCGCATATGACTACTGGAAAGACCATAGCCCTGACTATATGGACCTTTGATGGCACAGTGATGTCTTTGCATTTTAGCACACTGTCTAGGTTTGTTATAGCTTTCCTGCCAAAAAGCAATCATCTTCTAATCTCATGGCTGCAGTCACCATTGACAGTGATTTTGGAGCCTTCAAGAAGAGGAAATCTGTCACTGCTTTCAACTTTTCTCCTTCTATTTGCCATGAAGTGATGGGACCGGATGACATGATGTTAGTTTTTTTAATATTGAGTTTCAAACTTGTTTTTTCACTCTCCTCCTTCATCGTCATCAAGAAGATCTTTAGTTCCTCTTTGCTTTCTGCCATTAGAGTGGTATCATCCGCATATCTGAGACTGTTGATATTTCTCCCAGCAATCTTGATTCAAGCTTGTAACTCTTCCAGCCCGGCCTTTCACATGATGTGCTCTGTGTATAAATAAACAGGGAAGCAATAGACAGCCTTGTTACACTCCTTTCTCAATCTTGAACCAGTCAGTTGTTTCATACAGGGTTCTAACTCTTGCTTCTTAACCCGCATACAGGTTTCTCGGGAGACAGTTCAGATGGTCTGGTATTCTCATCTTTATAAGAGTTATCCACAGTTTGTTATGATTCACAAAGTCAAAGGCTTTAGTGCAGTCAATGAAACAGAAGTAGATGTTTTTTCTGAAATTCCCTTGCTTTCTCTATGATCCAGAAAATGTTGGCCATTTGATCTCTGGTTCCTCTGCCTTTTCTAAACTCAGCTTGAACATCTGAAAGTTGTTGATTCATATAGTGCTGAAGCATAACTTGGAGGATTTTGAGCATAACTTTACTAGCATGGGAGATGAGTGCAATTGTCCAGAGGTTTGAACGTTCTTTCGTACTGCTCTTCTTGGGAATTGGAAGAGGATTGACCTCTTCCAGTCCTGTGGAACAATGTACCATATGACTCAGCTGAGAGTTTAACTTTCTTAGTTGGCTTGGGTTGCTGTAATAAAACACACAGATTGAGTGGATTTTACAACAGATATATTTTTTTCCTCATAGCATTTTTTTCCCCCCTTTGAACTCTGAAATTCCAGAAAAACATCTACTTCTGTTTCATTGACTATGTTAAAGCCTTTCACTGTGTGGGTCATAACAAACTGTGGATAACTCTTTAGAGAGATGGGAATGCCAGGGGGCCTGGTTCCTGGTGAGGGCTCTCTTCCCAGTTTGTGGTGAGTGCCTTCTTTCTGTGTCCTCACATGGTGTAAAGATACAACAGGACTCTCTTGAGTCTCTTTTTGTAAGAAAATTAATTCTATTGGATCAGGTCCCCACCCTTATGACCTCATTTAGCTTTATTACTTACATGAAGACACTATCTCCAAATATAGAAATACTGAAGGTTGAGGCTTAAACATGTAAATCTGAGGGGGACACAAACTTTCAGTCCATAATATTACCCAAGAGAAATGAAAATATATATCAACAGAAAAACTCATAAACAAATGTTCATAGCAGCATTATTTATAAAAACCAAAAAGTAAAAATAACTCTAAGGTCCACCAACTGATGAACAGATAAAACAAAATATGGTATTTTCATACAATAAGCTAATTCAGACTTTAAAATGATTGAGGTTGTGATACAGTATGTATGAATCTTGAAAACATTATGCTAAGTGAAAGAAGCCAGTCACAAAAGGCGATATAGTGTATGATTCCATTTATATGAAACATTCAGAACAGGCAACTCTATAGACACAGAAGTAGATTAGTGGCTGCCTAGTGTGGACATTGGGGCTTCCCTGGTGGCTCAGACAGTAAAGTATCTGCCTGCATTGTGAGAGACCTGGGTTCAATCCCTAGGTTGGGAAGATCTGGAGGAGGGCATGCAACCCACTCCAGTATTCTTGCCTGGAGAATCCCTATGGACAAAGGAGCTGGTGGGCTACAGTCCATGGGGTGGCAAAGTGATGGACACTACTGAACGACTAAGCACAGCACAGAGTGGGCGTTAGGGATGCAGACAGGTAAATGCTAATTGCTAATTGGAGACAGTGAATGCTAACTGTGATGGAGGTTTCTTTTAGAGGAAGCAAAAATGTTATAAAATTAGATTGTGGTGATGTTATAAAATTATAACATCTAATGTTATAAAATTAGATTGCTTAACCTCATGAATATACTAAAACCCACCAAACTGCATACTTTAAAAAATTTGTGATGTGTGAATCAATACAGCTGTTTCCAAAACACAGGAGTAGCAGTGCCCAGGGACCAGTGCTGACCCTGTTCTTTTCCTTATTCGCACACTATCCCTAGGTGGTGAGCTTATTCAATCCTATGACTCCACGTCAATGGCTCACAAATCCATCTTCCAGCCTTTCTTGATCTCCCCTCTGAACCCTATCTAAGTATGTGTGTGCACATACCTTCTTGACATCTCTCTAGGATATCTCATAGCCATCTCTAATTCCCCTCTAAAAGTTGTTTCTCCCCTGCCTTTCTAAATCTAATTTATGATATCACTATTTAATATCTTAAAAAAATCTAGCAGTCATCCTTGATTCCTCTTTTTATTAACTCTGTCTTGTATCCACCAGTGATTCCTATCAGCTCCACTTTCAAAATAGCCCCCAGCTGACCCTCTTCATACTGTGTCCTGTGCTATCATCCTTATTTCAGCTAACATAGCTCTCATGGGATATTCTAACACCTTCCTCATTGGTCTCTTCACCTCTTCTCCTTCCCCTCTATAAACCCATGCTCTACTCAGATGCCAGAACAATCTTTTATAAAGGTAAATTAAATCCAGTTACTCCCTTTCTTGAAACTTCCACTGGCTTCCCAATTGTACTTAAAGCCCCAAATCCTTACTCAAGCACTTTCCTACCTTAAGATCTTTGGATTCCTTTTGTTTTGATTGCTCTTCACCAGGATTGTGGTATAGTTTTGTTTGTTTTTTTTTTTTTTTTTAAATCACTCAGAGCTTAACTTACATCTGCTTCCTCAGAGAGGTCATCCTTGAACACTTAATGCTAAGTAGCCACCCTTGAAAAATTATCTGCTTAGAACTTTCTGATATTTCTTGCTTATTGCTTTTATGACTTTAAAAATGTTCAATATCTGAATATGTAATACAGTCCCAAGCTTCAAAAATCAAAAGCAGTCAATAGGTGTACAGTGAAAAGTCACTCTCGCTACTCTCTCAGTCTCTGCCCCTCAGTTCCTACCCTAATCTATGCAAATACTTTTCTTTTATTTCATTCTTTTTCACACAGTTGGTAACTTACTATAATCTCTTAAACAACCTTGTGTTTTCTTTTCCTATACCTTGGAAAGTTTAGTAGCACAGTCATGTCCAATTCTTTGTGACCCCATGGACTGTAGCCCACCAGGCTCTTCTGCCCTTGGGATTCTCCAGGTAATACTGGAGTGGGTTGCCATTTCCTTCTCCAGGGATCTTCCCAACCCAGGGATGGAACCCAGGTCTCCTGCATTGCAGGCAGATTCTTCACCATTGAAGCCACTAGGGAAACTCCCATAAGCTGGAGATCCATCTAATTTAAGAACAAAGGGGATATATTGGGAGGATACTAGATAGCTCACACTGTAACAGGAGGGTTGGAGCCCCAGGTTTAGCTTTAGGACAAAGAACCAAGATAGAACTGGAACAAGATAGAACCAAGAACTAGAACAAGACAGAACAAGAACTGGAACAAGACAGAACAAGAACTGGAAAAGAACCAAAACAGCAAGTACTATTTAGTTGCTTGGTCAGATTCCTAGCAGGTGAATGAACTCCAGCAGTTTTCTCCACTCAAGAATGGACACAGAATCCAGCTGGTTAAGATTAGGTCATATTCAATTCAGTTCAGTCACTCAGTCATGTCTGACTCTTTGCGATCCCATGGATTGCAGCACGCCAGGCTTCCCTGTTCATCACCAACTCCTGCAGCTTGCTCAAACTCATGTCCATCAAGTTGGTGATGCCACCCAACCATCTCATCCTCTGTTGTCTCCTTCTCCTGCCTTCAATCTTTCCTGACACCAGTCTCTTCCAGTGAGTCAGTTCTTCCAATTAGGTGGCCAAAGTATTGGAGTTTTGGCTTTAGCATCAGTCTGTCCAATGAATACTAAGGACTGATTCCCTTTATGATTGACTGGTTTGATCTCAATCAAATGGTCATGTATCAACTATAGCCAGGCAGCGGGTGGAAGGAGACAGCAATCTCCTAGGATCCTTTGGCTTCCATATTCAAAGGCAGGGTACCTTGGCTGTAAACAGCTGGCAAGACATAATTCACCAAAAGGGAACAGGAATATGATCAGGTGGAATTAGGATAGGAGAATGGCTAATTAACAACAAAGGTGTCCCTGGTAGGAGCTTATGATTTTACACACATAACGGTGTAACACGCTTCCCCGGTGACTCAGTGGTCCTAAGTCTAATCCTGCCCACAATACAGGATATGGGTCTAGTCCCTGGGTTCGGAAGATCACCTGGAGGAGAAAACGGCAACTCACTACAGTATTCTGGCCAGGGCAATACCAAGGACAGAGAAGCCTGGTAGGCTAGAGTCCCGTGGGTCACAAAGAGTCAGACATATTTGAGCATAAAAGAGTGTTAACAGAAATAACCTACGTCGAAAGCAGAGGCCCAGGATAATTTTCCTTTAAAGAAGATGGTACAGTATTCAAGTTGGAGAAACACTGTTACATATCCCTTTTAAAGAAATGTTTTCCTGCTGCCCCACAGGAGTCAGCACCTCACTTACTATAGGAGAGCAATGGGTCTGCTGAGAGTAACAGAAAGATTTTATTGAGTCAATCATATATCATTTAGTGGCTATTTATTAACTTAATGACCACGTTTAAGCTTTGCTTTGGAGGATCTCTACCAAGTACTTCACTAAGGCCATCCTCTGACTCATTTTTTATTTGAATGGTGGAAGTGGCTTGTTTCATCTATTTGCATTGTTAGTATAAACACATTTTGATTTGGAACAAAATATTCAGTTAGGCTTTAGAGATAGATATTTAATGGGTGGCAGGGGGACATTTCAGAAACAAGTATATGAGTACAAGCACGAAGGTGGGAATGTATTTAATAGGCAAGAATGAACAGTCAGGCTTAACTGAAGTGAAGGGATGGTGGGAGATGAGATGAGAAACAGATTATTGGGAGCTTTGACTCTGAAACTAAAGTGTTTATCTTATAAGGAAATGATTTATGAACAGAGGCACAAAATGAAAGCAAATTAAGATTACTTTGGCAGTTGTGTGCAACATGGACTGAAAGGAGGGGATTCCAGTAAAACAAGCTGGTAACATTAATTATCCGTATATGCTACGATACTCCAAGGCAAGAGGAAATTATTGATCTTTTGTTTGTTGCAGCATTCACTAGCTAAATGATACTCCTGTCTCAGTCACGTAACACAGTAAACTGCTAAATTCTCCCAACAATGTCATTAAATTGATAATCATAGGTGACTTGTGGCCTCAATAAATTGAGAATTTCTCCTAAATAACGGTCTTTATGATGCTGAATCCTTAGTTCCTTCTGAACTATCAGCAATTGTACTCAAATTTTTTTCTAAGCCTTGAAGAGTGTCTAAAATTGTGCATTTTATATCTTTAGTGCTAAGTCATGTAGTGAATGCTATTTTTTTTTGTTCATCTCTAATTCAGAGCTTTGTAAACTTAAATGGCCAAATTTCAAGATGCAATAAATTGAACAAACTTTAAAAAATTATACTTTTAGGACTTCCTTGTTGGTTCAGTGGTTGAGACTCCATGCTCCCACTTCAAGGGAGCATGGATTCCATCCCTGGTAGGGGAACTAAGATCTCACATGTTGCATAGTGCAGCCAAAAGAGAAAAGAAAAAAATTACGCTTCCATGTCTGTTATCAAGTCACAAATGCATGTTCATAAAATGTATTAGAAAATCTATTAGTTCGTCTCTTGGAATAGCTAGTTTGCCTTATTTCAATAATCTTCGGCTTCATTTTCAGGTTCTTTTGGTTTTGTCTAATTCTTTGTGGTTAACTGACTTAATCTGTAAACGTCAATAAATCATTTATTTCTTATAAAATATGGACAGCTGTTAGAATTTACTAAAGCTAAATCTCTTTACATTTTTTTACTTTTCAAATATTTAACTATTTCAATTTTACACTTCATACTATGTGACTTCACAAGTTTTGTTGAGATTTATAAATTACTTTGGCAGCTTACCATTAGTACTGCTTTGCCCACTGAGATCTAAATATCTTCCATTATTCATTATACCAATTTTCCAATCTTCAGATACTTTTTTCTTTGTGTACAGTAACAAATATAGATCAAAGGTAGTAAACTGGTTATTCTCCTAAAGCACAGAGTGCTTTATATGTGCATGCCATGGCAGGTAGTGCTGCAAATGCTTCCCAGATAACTCTATGACAAGAAGCCCATTAAACATTCTACACAATTAACTAATGGGCTAATATCGAAATTTCTATTTCTATTGAAAATTCTAATAGGCTAAACCTTTGCTTATTACACTATTACAATATTTACCAAGAGTATTGTAAAATTCTGCCATGCAACTATAAAGTCCAATATACTCAATCACATAAAACCTGGGGTTGCATTATTCTAAGATTTTATCAAATAATAAGAGTAAGTCTGCAGTTAGCCAACTGGAGGTGGTGGGAGGTTAGGGAGCCAAATGCCAATTGCATTATGTCTGAGTTCATATTATTATGGGGTCCATTATCATGAGTTCTTTTCTGTATTCCAATCAACAGATATCAGCATGGCAATAAAGGTTGTTTTAAGTGCCATAGTGAAAATGAAAAGGAAGTGAAAATGTAAAGAGATAGAGAAGAGACTTCTCAAAGGACAAGTCTTGGGAGGACTGGACGGGAGGCAAGGCTAAGTAATAAGTCAAAGACATACTACTGGGTCACTTCAAGAATGGCTGGAGAAGGAAATGGCAACTCACTCCAGTATTCTTGCCTGGAAAATCCAATGGACAGAAGGGCCTGGTAGGCTACAGTCCATGGGGTTGCAAAAAGTCAGACACGACTAACTGACTTCACTTTAAGAATGGCAGTGGTGGACTTGCCTGGTGATTCAGTGGTTAGGATTCTGCACTTACTCTGCAGGTGGCCTAAGTTCAACTCTTGGTCGGAGAACTAAGGCCAAAAAAGTGAGGGCAGGGTCGGGGGTGAGGGTATTAAAAAAAAATGCCAATGGTCACAGAAGAGACAGAGGTAGAAGCAGTTTCATTCCATCATTTTGGTTGGTAAAGGGATAGGAAGGGAGGTCTAAGTTGACTTTAAATATGTTGATTTCAAGCTAATGGAAAACTCAGATGAATAGGTAGTTTAAAAATAAAGGACTTGAATATAAGGTCAGGGTTTTGACACAATGGTAAGTACGGACAAAACTGAAAGTAAACAGTCTAGAAATGCTTTCAGAAGGAAAAACATTCAATAAGAATCATTAGAGGAAGAATTAGAGGTAGAGGAACTACATTAACATAAAAGGTAACATTTGAACTTTATGGTATCTTTTCACATACATTATATTTAATGGAACCCTGAGAGGTGGGAGATTAGTTTCAAGTCGAGATTTATTCATTCATACATATTAAGTGCTACTGAGAATAGGAGTGTGCGTAAGTCATAGTCCTTGCCCTTAATGAGTTTCTAATCCAATGGGAGAAGCAGACATGTAAAGTAATTAGGGAGTCTGATTCCAGCACTAACAATACTGTTTAGTAATTGGCTATTTACTTTCCAGTCTCCATTACAGGAAAATCACATAAGGCTAAGTGATAGTATTTGTCACTCTTCTATCTCCAAAGCCTAACAAAAAATCTAACTCATACGCACTCAAGAAATATTCTAAATGAACTGAATGAAAAACAGGAGTTATCTCAACGATGAGCATTATTTTCTGGCAGAGAATAAGGTGTATGAGGAGAGTAAAATATTAGACAATATGGGTAAAGTTGGTTGGAGAGATCAGATTTTGGAAAGCCTTATATGCCAAGGAATTTCTAGATGGCAGTACTGGGGATTCAGAGAATTTAATACATGGGAATGATACAATCAGATTTGTGCTTTGGAAAGACAGCTTCGGAGTGTACTGGATAGACTGGAGTGGGTAGAGGTTACAGGAAGGGAACTGTTTAGTACTTTAATACAATGGATCAGTGCTTTCTAAACTTAAACATATTTATGTGTGCATACAGAATAGGAAGCCAACAGAAGAGCAGAGTGCTTTGATCTGTATTCAAGGCCCTGGCTCTGTTCAGTAAATGTTCAAAGAGAAAAACATAAGACAGGGGGTACCTAGTAGAAACTTCACAAATGGACATTTTCTTCCCTCTTTCTTTCCTCTTGGTATAATGTTTAAAAAAGAGCCAATGGATAAATCCTGAAGATATAAGGCAGGGAATGAAACAGGGCCCCTAGACAGAAAAGGAGGGAATGAAGAACAGGAGAGCTTGTTTGGCTGAGGGCAGGAGGGCATACTTTTCTTGAGATGAAGGCAGATTATTTGAAGACAGACCTAAAGTAGTACAGTGGAAGAAAGGCAAGAAGAGTTTACATTTAAAAGAAGAATGCAGAAGCTGGGGTGCTAGATTGGGATTTTAAATCTTCATCAGGATTAGATGGAAAATAAAAGGGTTCTTGAGGCTTTAATACATTAACTTGCAATGGCGGCAACAGCAGTTTTGAAAACATCCCCCTTGTAGCACTAGGCATCATGGGAAGGGCAAAGCATGTGAACCTTGGATTCATCCTGGGAACTGGCAGGATAGGCAGGGCCTAGAGAGGAGGAAGGTGATTGAAGAAAGCTCTTGAAAGAGTCCCTGAAGACAATGACTGCAAAGTATAGGTTAGGAAGAGAAGTCAACTCAGGAAGCTGACAGTGAGGAGAGCTGATGCATTTAAAACCTTGCTGAGGTCAGAAAGTTGTTTCTGTCAACAGAACTAGCCTTCATTCTTTTGATTTTGCCAATAAAGTCAATTTCATTTTCTTCTGTGTTAACCACCTTGACTACAGTTCAAGTGAAAAAGATTTTTGATTATTTAATACACAACTCTTTGCCAAGCACTTGTGTCACTGAAAAGCAAATTAAAAAGGACAAAGAATCATGAGTTGTACTAGGCCGAAATTAATTTGATTAGGTAAGGAATAACCTACTTAAGCAATCTTTATACTTACAGGTTATTTGTCAATATAGTTAGCATTACATCTTTCTGAGTAATCCAGTTTAAGTTACAGGTTCATAAAAATAAAGTTAAAACATCTGTAGGGTAGCACAAATATCTGATTTTCAGAAGAGGCTTCCTTGGATCAATTAAAATGGAAGATTCAAATTTTAAGTTAGTAAAGGCAATACCCAACTTTTTCAAAAGACTTAGATTGAGTGATTTGGTGAGAATCTCTCACACAAGTATATGGTAATTTGACCTGACATAACATATTGCACAACAAATCAAGCAAAATGTAATGTTACTGAGAAATACAAACTTTGGGATGTCAGTGACACCTCTTACTACAGAAAATAGAGTCTCTTTTTCTTCATAGCTCTTGGGCCGCAAGATTGCTCCAGGAGCTTAGGGTTTAAAAGAAACAAAAGGATATTCACAGTTAAGGCACTATAAAGCTAATTGTGCCTGAGTCTAGCTTTTGGATACTTTGGCTCTCAGGTTAACTCCTTTCTTTCCTTTAATCAGAGATGAAAGATGCCTACTTCCTTTTTCCATTCAGGCAAATGATTGCCTTTGGGTGGGGTGGGGGGGCGGTTAGTGATGTGTGTGAGAAGGAAAAGGTCAGTTGCCCCAGTTTTTGACTTTAGGTGAGCCAATAACTCTTTTATGGTTTTTACTACTAAGAAAGGTTTAAAGACACCTTCCTAAAATACTTTTTGCATATACCTTTTCTTTTTTCCCAAATGGAAAGATACCACTATAACCAGACACTAGTTTTGAGGTGGAAGTTATATTAGGGCTTCCCTGCTGGCTCAGTGAGAAAGAACCTGCTTGCAACGCAGGAAATGCAGGAGACTCAGGATTGCTCCCTGGGTCAGGAAGATCCCTTGAAGAGGAAATGGCAAGCCACTCCAGTATTCTTGCCTGGAAAATTCCATGGGCAGAGAAGCCTGGCAGGCTACAACCCATAGAGTTGCAGAGAGCACTGAGCACCTGTGTGGCTAGCAAGTTACCTTAGGAGGAAAAAAGTATCTGGGCTAGTGTGTAAACTTCATTCAGTGAAAACTCCTTGGTTAAAACAGCAGAATTTACTGGATAGAGAGGAAGGAAAAAAAGAGTTGAAACAAAGGGCCAGAATGCTTACTTTCATGGTCAGCTTCTTCATGGAAGTAAGGGAATTTCCAGGGAGGAGAATGAATTATTCTAAGCAACAACATTTAGGAAGAAAGAAGAGTTCCTGTGATCTTTGGGCCAATGAGCTATAGAAACTGGTCCCAAGTAGTTGATGGCGCAGAAATGGGGTAGATGAATTGTGAACTGCCCATGTAGTACAGTTAGGAAGTAGGTGGATAAAAGTTCCTGGAAGCTGAGTCTTCTTTTATTGACAGAATCCACAGAACATGTGAGGCAGAGTTGGCCACAAGGTCCCAACATAGCACATTCTGACATTCAAATTAGACTTATTTATATGTGGCTCCTTTTGATTCCTACAACTTTGTACTATGATGATTATCTGTACACAGGGATTCTAAATGGAAACAACCTTACTCACATCCTCATTATCACTCAATTTTTGGAACTAACAGCTTGGTCCAACTTTTTTAAAAGGTAATGGGCCAAAAGACACACAAAAAAGTCAACTAAGTATCAGGCCTAGTCGAGAATGGCTTAACATTATTCATTCTCTTCTTTGAACATTTTACTTAAGTGTTTTATTAGAGCTACTAGCTCAGGGTTTCCACCACGAGCATCAATTTGTTTATAGGCTTTAGATTCAAGCTCTTTAAGAGTATTCCGAGTGTATTCGAAGGAACCTACATTCTCAAGGTAATGTACACAGTATTTTTTAATATCTATGTTTTCGGTTCTCTGGCGCAAGATATTCTGCACCTGGGTGCTTTCCGGCCTCGACCAGATAGCATGAATAGTAGGGAACGAGAACTTTCCCTCTGTTAGATCTTCACAAAAGCTTTTGTTTTCACTGTATTCTTTGGAGTGTAGATTAGCGTAATCATCCCTAATTTGGAAAAAGAGCCCAAGTGTATCAAGTAGTGGTTTTAAATCTTCTTTGTAATCAGAGAACAACTGCATGAGACCTACTGCTAATCCAAATAGTCCACCTGTCTTTTGCAGCACCATTGCTTTATATTCTTCTTCGGTGGGACAAGTGTAATTATCCCTCCAGTAGATATCTAGGCCTTGTCCCTGATGGAGTTCTAAAAGCTGGCGGGTAAAGAGCTTTACTGCATCCGGGTGATTGAGGGTTAAGACTTTCTCTAGGCCAAGAAAATATACATAATTGGCAGAATTGATGACAGATGGAATTCCATAGATACTGTGTGCCACTGGAAAGCCACGTCGGAGTTTTGAGTTGTCTTCAATATCATCGATGAGTAAACTGGCATTATGCAACATTTCTGTCACTTCAATGATAATCTAGTAAAAAATACAATTGAAAAATTTCATTTTATTTGAATTATTCAAAAGAGCTTACCAACACTTATTATATAATAGATTATCAGTGTCAAGTGTCTTAGTTTTTACAATTAATTACTATCTAGAGACATCAATAGAAATAGTGTATGATCATTAAACTGAGTAAGAGCTAGGAATATTTTTACATGGTATCTATTAATTTCTTGGGCTTAAAAATGAAGTTAGAGAACTTCCCTGGTGGTCCAGTGGTTAAGAATATTTCAATTCAGGATACGTGTGTTTAGTCCCTGGTAAGGGAACTAGGATCCCACAGGATGCGGGAACACTAAACCCATGACACAACAGAGAGACCACATACTGCAACAAAGATGCTGTGTGCCACAACTAAGCCCTGATTCAGCCATAAATAAATAAATATATACTAAGAAAACCACCCAAACAAAGAATGAAGTTATAACTGCCTAAATACCTGTAGCTTGTCTTCTGGAACTTTTAGCCAATGATTAAATGCCTGTGAAAGTTTGGTTCTCACTTGTTTACCTGCATTTAAAGAATATAATTTGGCAATAAATTAATATTTTAATTATAAGAAATACATTCAGAAACTTCTTCTAAAACTAATAAGACTTGATAAATCCAGCCCCACCAATTCATTACCTACTATAGAGCTCATCTTCTACTGCTCGGTCCCTACTGCCAAAACTCATATCCTAAAGACACACAACCTTATAAAATTTAGGCAGGTGAAACAGATTTATAGTATTCCAGTGGCCCACGTAGAGAAGGCAATGGCAACCCAGTCCAGTACTCTTGCCTGGAGAATCCCATGGACGGAGGAGCCTGGTGGGCTGCAGTCCATGGGGTTGCTAAGAGTCGGACATGGCTGAGTAACTTCAAACTTCACTTTTCACTTTCAATCATTGGAGAAGGAACTGGCGACCCACTCCATCATTCTTGCCTAAGAGAATCCCAGGACGGGGGAGCCTGGTGGGCTGCCGTCTATGGGGTCACACAGAGTCGGACACGACTGAAGCGATTTAGCAGCAGCAGCAGCAGCAGCAGCAGCAGCATAATGTGTTACCTTTCTACTATATTGCAAAATGATTCAGTTATACATATATAATTCTCTTTTTAATATTCTTTTCCATTATGCTTTATCATAAGATACTGAATATAGTTCCCTGAGCTATACAGCAGGACCTTGTTTATCCATCCCATACATAACTGTAGGTATTTCTAAGTAAGGGTACTTTGCTACTGAATTACCTTATAAAATGACCTCTTAAAACTATCTACCTTTAAGATTTTAGAGACTGGACAGCTTTGTTTCTTTTCAAGTAAAAAGTAAGATTACCATCCCATGAAGTATTCCATTTCAACATCCTGAATTTAGTCAAAAATGAATTTATTTTGACTGGGGCTATTAGTTTTTCAGTACTATCTTTTTCTTACACAGAAAGCTCAAGAGAGGTATTTGGTTAATAGTCACCTCTAGAAGTTGTTTCAGCCCAGATATAAAGAAATGGTAGCTAAAAACCACAATCAGTTCATTTAATAAAAATGTTCTACGAGCTTCCTGCTAAAGTGAATGCACAGTAACATACTAATTTCAGATTAGGTTTCAGAGAAATCATTACATAAAAAGTTTCAGTAAACAAACACAGTATTTTCTGAGTCTTATCTGTTTTTCTCTGCACCGATCATCCAAACAAGTGAATAATACATCCTTATCACATACTGAAATGGAAAAAAGTTTCACTTCCTGTGAGAAGTCTAAAAGGGAAGGCTCTCTTAGGGTTCTGGAAGTAGTGTCCTCTATTAACCCTTAAGGTGAACATGGTCTCAGCAGCAATTATATCCTTAATATCTGATGTATTTTCCAGTTTGACAAAGGTCAATCTAGGCTACAATGAGAATGCAGAATTGTGCAAAGTAACTTCATCACTTTAAAAAACCAAGCTTCATTTTCATTAGAAAATTAAGAACAGAGAAGCAATGTATAGTCACATTTCCACTTTCATTTCAGGATGTATTGGAAAACAGTCAAATGAATGGCTTAATTTACACATACTCAGGTTTTATTTTCAGGTTTTAATATTACAATAATGACTGTTTCCTCTTTAAGACCTTAAGATTACTGACTCCCTTTCTGCATGCTTACTTCTTCCTTGGCTTCCAACTGCAAAGGCTTGGGGACCTACCCTTCTGCATAGGTAAATAAACAAACATAAATACAAGTCATTCTATTAATACTTCACTAATTTCAGAATACCCTAATGTCAAAAATTATTATTATAACCTTTTATTGTAAGAGTAGCTTTACAGTAAGTGGTCTCGCCCACCTTTAAGTCACTTAAGTAACTCTGAAGCTCTCTGTGAAAAATATGCACAACAGTTTCCTGCTTCTTTAGGAAAATCTTTTGATATTATAGTCCACCATAAATGCAAGAGTATATTTGATTAAAAAACAAAAAGACAGGATACCTAATGAGTCTTAAATATGTTATCTAAAGGCCTAAAACATTACTTCCAAATAATGAGAATTAAAACAAAGCTACTGGAGTAGTTCATTAGGTAGGTAAGCATTATTATTAAAATGTAATTACAGGTAGTTCTTGCTTTGTATAGTAGTGGAGTGGGAGACACTGGGAGATGCTAGCTAAGATTCCTATCATCACTGATAACTGGCATATTTTACAGTAGCCCAGGTTCAACCAGTGTTTGCCAGCTCGTAACAAAGTAAGCCCAGCAACAGGCGGGGAGAGTTCAGAAGAAACAGTGTGACCTTTCTCAATTTGAGACCCTAAAATAAGTGGTAGCTGAATAAATGTCACCCAAAAGCAGTCTCTTAGCTTTTTCTTGAACAGTTGGCAATGTTCCCTTGCATTCTCCATTTGTTTCTCCTCCATGCTTCTGAAGCATTGACATTAGCAAGTGTGTCTCCATTATGGTCTGCTAGAGTAGAAATATCACTAATCATGATGGTTTCCAAGGTGGAGGTAGAGCTAGCACTCTGGCTTTGGACAACCACACTTACCCTCCGAAATGCCCTAATTCCACTGAGGTATGCTCATCAAGAGAAGTGTGCAGCTTATTCATTTTAAAATGTTTCTTTACTTTTGGCTGTGCTGGGTCTTGGTTGCTGCGTGAGCTTTCCTCCAGTTGTGCTGAGTGGGGGCTACCCTCTAGTTGTGGTGTGCAGGCTTCTCGTTGTGTTGACCCCTCCTGTTGCTGAGCATGGGCTCTAGAGCACGAGGGCTTCCGGAGCTGCAGTTACACTGCTCTGGAGCACAGGCTCAATAGTTCCAGCACATGGACTTAGTTGCTCTGAGGCACTCAGTTATCTTCCCAGATCAGGGATTGAACCCACATCTCTTGCACTGGCAAGTGGATTCTCTACCACTGAGCCACCAGGGAAGCCCACATATGCACTTTGGAACCGAAATAAAAAGTTTTAATTGTGACTGAGTTGAGATCATCACTATACTATAACTAAGACACACTATGAGCTAAATAGGTCTTCCTATGGTTGTCAACTTATCACCTTATTTTTGGGGGGGCCATACTGCACGGCTTGTGGGATATCAGGGATTAAACCTGGGTCCTTGGCAGTGAAAGTGCAGAGTCCTAACAACCGGATTGCCAGGGAATTCCCAACTTTTCACCTGAGTAACTGGTTTGAATATTTATTATGAGAAGCCACATTTATCAAATGCATGACTTTTTACTTGCTACTATCATTTCTCAGAAAAACTAAGGAAAAAAAAATTAGCAAAATAAAACAAGCACATACATATGATTAAGCCATGTCCAAGTGACTCATCTTTGTAGAGGAATAATTTAGGTTATGCTTCCAAGTAATGTGCTTTGAATGTATTGCTATTCGTCTCTTATGGGAAGTAGTAGTGTTAAAAAATGCTGTCTGGGGTTTCCCTGGTGGTCTGTGGCCAAGGATTCATCTTGCAATGCAGGGAATACTAGCTCGATCCTTGGTCAGGAAAGATTCCACATGCTGTGGAGCAACTAAACTCATGGGCCACCACTACTGAGCTTGTGTACCTAGAGTCCACGTTCTGCACGAGAAGCCCCTGCAGCGAGAGAACCGCACCTCACTGAAGAGCAGCCCCTGCTTGCCTCGACCAGAGAAAGCCCACGTGCTGCAACGAGGACCCAGCACAGCCAGAAACATAAAAAGTGAAGTGCAGCTTTTTGTTGTCACACAAATTAGCATAAAACCCCCTAATATCAAAACAGTAGGGAATAAAAATGGGTTGCATCCATAAAGGATGAAATTTCTAATGAGATATTCAAATGTTTTAAGTATTTTTATTTTTAGTTATGTTATAAAATTGGGTATTTTTAAAGAAGTGCCTTAAAAACGTCCCTTTTAAGAAAAAAAACTGTAAGAGTTTATAATTATTTTCCTTATAGGTATCTCCTTATAGAAAGTCTCAAGAGCTGACAATTCTAACCTTTTGTGTATGCTAATATTTAAATGATCACTACTCTATATAAATAACCGTATATGTATTATGACTAAACTATTACCTGGTAACTGAAGTAAGTACTTGTAAGGTTCTAGAAGAATTCTTTGGACCGTTTCTTGAGTCTTCTCCATTGTTTTTAAATTTCAAAGCTGATCTGTAAAACAGGAGAAACATAAAGATAATGTAATTGAGTATCAAAGTGGAAAGGAGTTTGTATTTCAAGATGTTTTAGTAAATTTTCAGTTTGGTTTTAAGTGAAAATTCTACACCTATGAAACCTTAAAAACAAATCCACAGAATTAGATACTTCTGTATTTGATTGATCATATAAATTAGAAAACATACTTTTTTCCCTAAGACCATTAAAATGAGTATGTTTTATACACGTGACCCTTAAACAACAGTGGGGTTCGGGGCACCAACACCCTCCCCTCTGCAGTTGAAAATCTTGAGTACTATCAATACTTCACAGTTGAATCTCAGTATCCCTGGTTCTGCAGGCACAGATTTAAGTCTAACCACACTGTACTATATATTATAAAAAGAAATAATGAGTATAGGTGGAACCTGAGCAGTTCAAACTCACATTCTTCAAGGGTCAAATGTATATTTAAAACCTAAGGAGAAAATTCTTTTATGCATTTTCTTCACAATCCATTTTAGACACTCTGATTAAGACATGCACTCACAAGTACAATTATAAAAGAAGCTTTTTAAAAATTAATTTACTAATTTTTGGCTGCGTTGGGTCTTCGTTGCTGTGTGTGGACTTTCTCTAGTTGTGGCAAGTGGGGCATACTCTTCCTTGTGGTACATGGGCTTCTCATTGTGGTGGCTTCTCTTGTTGTGGAGCACAGGCTCCAGGGCATGTGGGTTTAGTTGGGCACATGGGCTTAGTTGCCCTCTGGCATGTGTGATCTTCTTGGACCAGGGGTCGAATCAGTGTCCCCTGCACTGGTGGGCAGATTCTTATCCACGTACCACCAGGGAAGTCCCTTGAGTGGAATTATATTATTGAAAATATTCCCCTGAGGTGACTTATTGTTCTAAATTTTACATTTACTTCAATATTTCCTAAAATTGCACTCACAATTTTACTAGAATCCGCCTTTACTGTTTAATCTCCACTATCTCTTTGTATTATCTATTGCCACTTTTGTCCTCTTATTAAGGAATTTTCATTTCTGTTTTTGTTTCTTTTGTTTGGGGGGGTGGTGTGGGGAAGTCTTCATTCCTAATCTGGACATTTCAGAAGGTTTCTCACCTTTGTCTACTTTTGTTTTTTGAGACAATGATTTGGTCCCAAGGATCATGCTGAAGGATTGAAAGGTATGTTTTCTGTAGTCTACTCTTGAGTATCTAGGTGAAAGGATCATAAAAATCTGCACTTCCCAAAGGAAATCCTTTTAGCGATATGAATCCAAAGAGAAAACTTCCATACAGAAAACTGCTACATCTGCCTTGAACAACAATTAAGTATGTCCTAAGGTAAAAAAAAGTTCAGAAAATACTTTGGAATCATCCAAATACCAGTTTGGTAACCTGATGTGTACTCAGTCATGTCTGATTCTTTGTGACCCCATGGACTGTAGCCCACCAGGCTCCTTTGTCCACAAAATTTTCCAGGCAGGAATACTGGAGTGGCTTGCCATTTCTTTCTCCAGGGGATCTTGCCTTCCCAGGGACTGACCCTGTCTCTTGCATTGGCAGGCTGATTTTTTACCCCTGTGTCACCTGGAAGTAACCTAATAACACCTATACTGTTTAAAGTCTGAGAAAGATTACCTTATTCTTAAGAGATTAAAAAAGAAGATGATATGCAGGAAGAATAATCACTTAGGTAAAAGATTACTGAACAGAATTAAAAGTAGAATTTTAAAAATGTACCATGTATATACTATTTCATTTAAACCAATCAGTAGCCATCTCTTCTCAATTAGGTTGAGAACAAATATTCTGTTTATCTTTTTCACAGCCTCCAGAACACATAATTTAAAAATCAATACGGGCTTCCCTAGTGGTCCAGTTGTTAAGAAACCACACTTCCAACGCAGGGAGTAGAGTTTGGAGTTCTGGTTGGGGAACTAAAATCCCACATGCCATGCAGTGTGGCCAAAAGAAAAAAAACTTGTAAGACCAACTCTGAATAATTCTGTTTTGTCTCCGTCTACATTAGTAGCAACTATACACTGCTGGAAAAGACTGATGCTGGGAGGGATTGGGGGTGGGAGGAGAAGGGGACGGCCGAGGATGAGATGGCTGGATGGCATCATGGACTCGATGGACGTGAGTCTGAGTGAACTCTGAGAGATGGCGATGAACAGGGAGGCCTGGTGTGCTGCAATTCATGGGGTCGCAAAGAGTTGGACACGACTGAGGGACTGAACTGAACTGAAACACTGCTGGATAGATATCAGAGCTAATCTGTTTCAATTCTGTGGGTTTTGTTTGATGTTTTTTTCAACTGAAAATATGAGTTATGAATTAATAAAAATCCTTTCCTTTGATCATTCAAGAAAGTTTAAGAATACTCACCTAACAGATATGTCAATTAATGTTCCTTTCCCCCAAAAAAGTTTATATGAAAGTATTCTCAACAATGGGGAAACATAGAAGCCTCAATTTCTATAGATACTGACAACCAGTCTGTTTCTTGTCTTGTGTAGTTAACTGTTGCTACGTTACAACCCTGTGGCAATACTTATTACAGTAGCAATACTCTGACTGACCTTTTTTTTACCCAAAAGACTGCAATTTATCACACTTAGAAATCTTATCTGTCACATAGGAGGCCTGAATTTAAAGAAGCATTACTGTGTTACATGCACTTTACTAATTTTTAAAATATTTTACTGATGTACAGTTTTTTACCATGTTGGGCCTAATTTACTTTTAGAGTGAACAAACACCACAGATTGCCTCTGTTTAGAGTCTGAAACTACTCATTTTCAAAACTGGGAAATTGCCTTAAATTTGTTCCAACAATGTATTATGAATATTAATTAACACAAAATCAAATTCTCTTCTCCATGGAGACAATAACCCCCAGGCTGGACTCCCTGGTACCTGCCCCTCTCTTCAAGTCCTCTACTCTTCACCCTGTGACCTTTCCTGAATTCAAATCTGGTCTTATCTCCCCCCTCTGATCGGGAACCCTTACACGTTATCCCTTGGCTCTTAAACAGAACAAAACTCCCTAACAAAGCGTGTCAGGTTCGCACAGTCAAACCCCCAGCCCTCCATCCTCAGTTCTTCATATTTTAAAAAGCTCTCCGCTGGCCTACGGCTTTCCAACATGATACCATTTCTGTCTGGAATGCTCTTTCCTTAAGTTAACTCCTGCTAAACCTTCAGCTCTCAGCTCGATCTTTACTTGCTTGGGAAAGCCTTTCCTCATCGCCCTAAGGCAAATTCCCAATTTCCAATTCTCATAGCACCGTGACACACTCTTTCGTCGCAATCACACCTGTTGCAATTTCACACTGACGTGTGTGTCCATCCTGTCCGTCTTATGCTCGGATTCAGGAAGGCAGGGGACACACCAGTTTTTTCACATGGTAGGCGCTCAAATATGTGAAATGAACGACGGAACAAACGGCAAGTGCCTTCCAACGCGTTAGAGGATAAAGTCAAGGCATACTCCGGCATGGAAAAGTGAAAATATCATGCAAAATGTTTTTTTTTTTTTTTACTCTGCTTTGTTGCTCCGCCCCCTTTCGTTCCCCCCTCCTGTCTCACGGAGGCGCGGGGCATTGCGGGTCTTGCAGTTCTCCGGAGTGAGGCTTCGCGCATTGGCTCGAAAGGCTGGACTACATTTCCCGGGGAGCCTTGAGGCGTAACTTTCTGTTTCCATAGAACTGGTGGGAAAATGGCGTCGTTGTTTGTATCCCGGGGACCAATAGGAACAAGGTATAGGCGGGTTCTAAAGAAGCCTAACCAATCCGAGGCCGTCTAAGAAGCCATCCGGGAAAGAGGTAGGGGAGGGGAAAAAAGTCTAGGGGAGGGGAGAAAGGAGGGAAGGGGGGGGACTTAGGGTGGGGGGGGAAGCGATGTTTGCCCGTCAGTCGAGTCCGGAGTGAGGAGCTCGGGCGCCGGAGCGGAGGGAGACTCTTCAGCTTAAGCTTGCCGCTGCCACGGCCACCGCCTGGACTTTTGCTCAGAGGGAGTCGCAGAGGGTCTGTCGCCGCCGTCCTCTTGAGGGCAGAGCGATTGGGGGCCCAGACCTCCAGTCCGGGAGAGATTTTTCGTCGTCCCCCCTCCCCCCAGCGAGGGAGCCCGAGCGGCCGCCAAACAAAGGTACCAGTCGCCGCCGCGGGAGGAGGAGGAGCCGGAGCTTCAGCCTCAGCAACCGCTGGACCCGCCGCCCTTCTTCCCCCATCTCTCCCCCGGGCCTGCTGGTTTTGGGGGGGAGCAGGGGAGGGGACTCTGGACGTGCCAGGGTCGGAGCTCGCCTCCGAGGAAGGTAGGGACATTTTCTGAGGCTTTCGTGGTCTCGTAAGGGAGTCTTGAAGGGAGTCACTGGGCCCGGCCGAGGACCCGGGGAAGGTCGCTTTGGTGGTCTCCCCGGGCACGGAAATTCGGCGCCTCGGCCTCCGTGGAGCTCCCCCGCCCCCCGCAGTTGCCGAGTCCGAGTCGCCCCCCAGCCTGGCGGCCGCACACTCAGCGCTTTAGCGTCCCTCGGCCGCGGTGGGGGGCCCGGGTCGGTGGGGGAGCTCTGCCGCCTCCTGGCCCCCTCGGCGCTCTCGCCGTCCCCTCGGATCCCGCTCCCACTTGTCGGGTGTCCGTCTCGGAGCGGGACGTGGGCTGAGGCTCTGCGGCTGGTCGGTGCAGCTCGCGGCCCGCCCGGCCCGTCCGTCGCCCCTGCTGTGCTCCCCCAGGCCCGGCTTGCGCCCGCTTGGACTTGGGGTGCACGGCCCTTTCGAGGGGGAGCTGCCGGAACGGCGCGGAGGCCCTCGGGCGGGAGGGCGCCCGGCCCCGCGCCGGCCCCCAGGCTTGTTGTGAGTTTCTTCTCTGACAGAAATGGCGTCATTGTCGGAGACGGGAAACTCCGTCGGGTCCCGACAATGGGGACGGGAAGCTGTCGAGCTGTGTAGGTGGCCGGGTTTGCGGGGATGGCGGGGCCAGAGGCGACCGTGGATCGGCGTTTGGTGGTTTGGGGGCTGACGCCTCCTTGAGCTCCTTTTCGGCGTGCAGGCTTCGCTGGAGTCCCTCCGCCTCCGTCAGTGCAGAGGGGTGCCCGTGATGTTGACGGGGTGTCTTTTGTTTCTTCTCCAGGTGCAGGTGAATCTGGTATTTTCGGGGAGATCGCGGCACCAGGATCATCATGAAGGTAAGATCACCTCCAAAGACGAGCCTCTTGGGCTAGAGAATCTAGGAAGTGGGGGCTTTGATTGAGTTCGGGTAGGGGGCCCCCCGAGTTTTGCTGAGGAAGTGTGTGTGGTGGCTTGACGCCCGAGCTCGTCCCCAGAGACGACGAGGGTCAGCTGGTGTGGCTATCGGTGGGCTTTGCTGTGGAGTTGGAGCCTGTTATAGGATATCTCGCTGAGGATGATTTTTCCTTATAGAACCTCTCTTTTTGCGGGGAGTGAGAGAAATAGCTGCGTGGATTTAAGTGTTTTAAAAGCAGGTCAAGTAATCTGATTCTAGAAACTGAACTGTATTGTGGTTCTATCGGTTACACTGATGAAAGAACATCTCATTTATTGTGTGAACAGTATTGTGTATTTTTAACAGAAGACCTCCTTGCTTAGGAGAATTAAATATAATCTTAGTTGAAAGATTTTTTGAAGAGAATGTTGGTGATCTTTACATAATTCAGAGATAGCAGTTAGTTGTTCCTTGTATTTCCGGGGATTTAGGATTAGATGGTGTGTTTTCCTCTGCTGATCCATTAGGTCTATAAATTATCAGATGCTGTATTGCGTTGTGATAAAACCGATGGCCAGGTTCCTTTTAAATGTAAACATGTTAACGGAATGGAGGATATTGTCTAAAAGAGTACGGTTTGCTTAAATGGTTGAAGAAATTATAGTCATTAACTTAGTACAGGTTGTTTTTTCACTTTAGAGAATACGTGATTGAATGCTGCCGTATTTTTTAAGGCACTTTAGGATGAAAAGCCTTAGATCTGAAATGTTCAGATTCAACTAGTGGAACTTAGAGACCAGCAGGTATTTTTCATCCATTACAAACTCAGAAGAGCTTGAAAAGAGTAGAGGGTTTTCACAGGGATAGAAGTGCAACAGTTAGTATGTTAAAATGTAAATTCCAACTACTTTTGACAGTCCTTTGAATTACTTAAAAAATTGTTTTAAATTCTCTTCAGAATCAGGACCATTTTTATAGTACTGCATCCAAATTAAGATTTGCAGTACTTGCTCACCGTAGAAAGTGAAAGCTGTGGCTACTTAAATATTTATCAGCTATACAAAGTAGTTAAATTCAGTCCTTTTTTTTTTTTTAGGTTGTTTTCTTTTTGAGTTTCAGGTGCTATAAACTCCTACATGAAACAGTTTAAATCTGATGAATTACTATTTCACGTTCAAGTAAATAAAAAAACAATCAATGATGTTTCAGAAATGAATCGCTTTTGTTATTCATGCTAAAAATGCTAGCTCTGTCAGCTTCTGTCTGACCTGTGTGAAACAGTGACAAGTAAATTTTTTAGAAAAAAATATCTTCTTTGGCATTGGACAGCAATTTCTATAGAAAAGTGTTGGATTGAATGATTTAAGTTTATAGAGTGAATAATACAGGAGTTAGTTTGGAATAAATGTTATAATCTGTCAAAGTTTCCAGTGGAGTGCCTGGCACATCTAGGCTACTATGTTAACTTTTGGTTGAAGGAAATGTAGTAAGTTGAAGGTCTTTTAGATTTTCTTTTTCTCTTTTCCTTTCGTTTTTTTTTTTAGACCTTTTTGAAAAATGAAAGTACGTTGGCAATGTCAGCTTGAAAGTTTCATAGTATTAGGCAAATGCAATTTTTATTGTTATTTTAGACTACTCATTTTAAAGATTCAGCATTTCTGTTATTACTGCCTTTAAACAAAAAGTTACTAGTAATGTTAAAAAGAAAGAATTGTTAAAATAATCTTCTAATTTTATACAAGAAGAACTTCTGTTTTTATCAGTACAGTAAGTCCTCTCTTTGGGAATCTATTAGTAATCATAAGTTCTAAAAACTTAGCTTATTTCTTTCAACTTAAAAAGTTGAGAGGCTGACCATGGTTGGTATTTGTGTTAACAAAATTGTAATTCAAAAAGTATGTGGTATTGATTATATTAGACTTAAGATTTTCTCTTTTGTGTGTTCCCAGTCTCTATATTGTAATAACTAAGCCATGGAAGGACTTAGGCCAATTGTCAGATCTACCAAAGAAATTTGTACTTTGTAGCAAACTTTTAAGTTCATATTATTTGTCCTCCTAGTCACAGTAAATTTTATTAAGTGACAGCATATTGAGGTAACTGAAAAAGTGTGTAGGAATACACTTTTTTGGTTGTTGCTTTAGAGTCCCAAGGCAAGGAAAAATAAACATATCATTTAAAATGTTGTATGTTTTAGAAGCAATTTTCCTGTAGTACTACCTTTAAAAATTTATTTAAATAGATAAAGCCCCTTTACCATATCTCATGGTTCTGCCTGGTGTGTTTCTGAGAAATATGGCTATAACATAAACGTGGTTTTGTGCTTTAACATAGATCATGACGTTGTTGTTACGTTGGATTTACTTTTCATACTGTGATAAACCTTTTAATGTCATTGATAGCCCATTGTGAGGAAATGATAGATTATTGAAGTCTGTAAATAATTCTAAGATTTAATTATGTCAATTACATTTTGTGCTTTTTTTTCCTAAATTTCTTTTTTTTGCTTTTATATCGTGCATGTTATTAACATTTCTCATTACACTGCAGTAAATTTTCAAGTGGGTGTGAAATAGAGTAGACATTTCAGAATCTTTAGGGGATAAGTGATTCAGATGGTTGTGCTTAGGATCTGGGGAGATGGGCTTTTTCAGATGTACCATTCACTCCTCAGTAATCACTGTCTGAGACCACATAAAAATAATAGATTGATTGCACATGCCTATTGAGATATCCTTTGTGTGAGTGTTCTCAGTCCCTCTCCCCCACCCCACCCTTCTCCTTTCCTCTCTCTCCCTCCCTCTTTCCCTTCTACCTTTCCTTCCTGGTTTTTTTTCCTTCTTTCCTCTCCTCAATTATCCTTCTTTTCTCTCTCCCCGTTGTATAAATCTTTCACTTAACAACAACCCCTTCCATGTGTCATGGAGTGTGACATGACGGTAAATAACCTCAGTCCTGTTCTCAGGAAGCTTATAATTTAGTTGAAGACACAGAAAAATAAAACAAATGGTACATATTGAATTATACAAGTATTTTTTGCTGTATAGTATTTGTGATTAGTGCAATGGGAGGACAGAAGAGGACATCTAAAGCAGAGAGCCACGGAAAGTTCTCTGGTAGACTTGACATCTAAGCTGAAAGTTAAAGCTTTCGCTAGGTAAGAAGAGTAGAAAAGAATGTTTCAGAGAGGGAACGACATGCTGGAAGATAAAGGGAAAAAACAAGATGATGTATCTGGAAACTGTAAGTAGTTCCGTGTGGCTGAGGTTGACATAAAGTGTAGTGACAGGAGATGAAAGTAAGTCAGGGAGCCGAAGAAGTTCTGCAAAGCTACATGGAACCACTGAATGTAAGGATACTGGGCTTATACTAGAGAGATCACTTTGGTAGTATTGTAGTGAAATATCTAAAGGGAAATCTGAATAGAAAATCTGGAAATTCCAGGTGATAAGTCAAAGTGAGAAGCAAATAAGGAGCTGACTCATGGGATACTTAGTTCCAGGTGATAAATCAAAGTCAGAAGTGAATAAGGAGCTAATTCCACAGGAGTAGAACCAGAGGGAATAGATCTGAAATATCCAGGAAGTACAGCTGAGGACTAGCAACTCACCCTGGGATAGAAGGAAGATGGAGGTTTCTGTCTTGGAGTATGAGATAAGATGTTATTTTATTTTGAACTATGCTGTGACTGGAATAAACATGAATAAGGTTTTGAGTATTCAAGGGACCTGTAGGAGGTCCACATCCAAGTGGACTTAACTACTTAAGATATAAGAGTAAGGGAGGAGTAGAATGAAGAGAAATTGGAGGCTTGGTTAATCCAGTGTGAATGTTAACCTCAGAGTTAATATTTATGGTATTTCAAGGGTACTGACCCATAATATGGCAAATGTATTTTGTGCTGTAAACTTGAGATCTTTTTGATGAATAATTTTGTAAAACACTGACTTGTTTCCTGTCCAAATTTCTAATCCTTTGGTTACTGTAATTTTTAAAAATGTGGTAGATATTTCACAGAAGAATGTGGTTTTGCTAGCTTACCTTGTAAATTCAGTCACTGAAGAGATACCATGTACCTTGTTTGTACTAGATGCGACTGTGGGTATTGAGGATACAGCAGTAAACAAAATAAGAATTCTTAACCCTTGTGGACTTTACAGTTGACGCTCAACCTGCACTTGTACGTGGGTTTTTGATAAATATAGGGATAGTGATAGTGAGGTCGCTCAGTCGTGTCTGACTCTTTGCAACCTGGTGCACTGTAGCCCGCCAGGCTCCTCTGTCCATGGGATTCTTCAGGCAAGAATACTGGAGCGGGTTGCCATTTCCTTCTCCAGGAGATCGTCCCATCCCAGGGTTTGAACCCAGTCTCCAGCATTGTAGGCATACGCTTTACCATCTGAGCCACCAGGGAAGTAAATACAGGTATATGTAGTGTAAATGTATTTCCTCTTTCTTATGATCTTAATAATATTTTCTTTTCTCTGGCTTACTTTATTATAAGAATACAGTGTAAAATACATATACAAAATATGTGTTTATCAACTTTGTATGTTATTGGTAAGGCTTTTGGTTAACATCGAACTATTAGTTGTTACATTTGGGGGGAATCTGAAGTTATACATGGATTTTCCATTGCATGGGGAGAGTAGGGCCCCTAATCTGTGTTGTTTAAGGGTCGACTGTATTAGGGTGGATAGACACCAAACCAAAAGAAAAAAGTGATAAGTTCTGTGAAGGGAAATGAAGCAGAATCAGGATAAAAGGGTAGAGTGACCGAGAGTGTGACTTTAGGTTATATTGTTTGTTCTTGAAATGTTTAAGGAGCAGGAAGGTGTCTTTTAGGGCTGAAGTGGGAGGAGACGAGGCTTGAGAGCTCACAAGGCCCAGAACAATGTAGGGCCGTGTAGGTCATGGTAAGGACTTAAAGTCTGAGTGTGCTAGGAAGTCACTGAAGAGTCTCAAGCCAGAGAATGAAGTGATTGAGTAGGGGGTCAGCTGCAGGGTTGTGGGAGTGGAAGTAGGGAGACAAGCTGCAAGTCAGTTTGATGAGAGATGGAGGTAGACCAGGTGTGGGAAACGATTGTATTGAAGGTGGGTTGTATTGAAGGAGTGTAATGAATTGGGTATGAGGTTTCTGCTTACTGCTGTTTATAGATGACTAACCCTCCCATCCCCAGTCCCTTAAAAAAAATCTTTTTTGCTGTGATTTGTTGGTGGATAGATTCTTGAACTGAGCACAGCCAAGAAGCTATTCTCAACTCTTTGCTGCTGTTCATTCGCTCAGTTGTGTCCTGCTCTTGCGACCCCATGACTGGAGCACCAGGCTTCTCTATCCTTCACTGTCTCCCAGAGTTTGCTCAGACTCCATCGAGTTGGCGATGCCACCCAACTGTCTCATCCTCTGTCACCTGTTCTCTTCCTGCCCTCAATCTTTCTCAGCATCAGTTCTTCTCCAGTGATCTGGCTCTGCATCAGGTGGCCAGAGTATTGATGCTCCCAACTCTTAGCCTTCCATTGTTAGTGGGCAGTGAACATTGAACTGAGCAGTCCTTTCTGTTATTTTGTTTTGCTTTTGAATTTTAGGGAATGAGGTAAAATTCACCCTTTTAAAGGGTGTTTATTTATAAATTTTGTTATGCCAGGTCTCAGTTGCAGCATTGCAGGGTCCTCAGTTGTGGCATTCGATATCTAGTCCTGGACCAGGGATTGAACCCAGGCCCCCTGCTCTGGTAATGCAGAGTCATAACCCCTGGACCACCAGGGAAGTCCCGCAATTCATCCTTTTAAAGTACACAATTCAGTACTTTTCACAGACTGTTTCCGTCATTGCTGTCCAACTGCAGAACATTTTCATCTTCCCCAGAGAGGCCTCTTATCCACTGGTAGTCACTCTTTGTTCTCCCTTCCCTCTATCCTTCCTCTGGCACTCACTAATCTACTTTTTATCTCTAAGAATTTGCCGTTCTTGACGTTTTCTAGCAATGGAATCATATAATACGTGACCTTTTGTGTCTGACTTCTTTACCAGGCTTCTCTATCCTTCACTGTCTCCCAGAGTTTGCTCAGACTCCATCGAGTTGGCGATGCCACCCAACTGTCTCATCCTCTGTCACCTGTTCTCTTCCTGCCCTCAATCTTTCTCAGCATCAGTTCTTCTCCAGTGATCTGGCTCTGCATCAGGTGGCCAGAGTATTGATGCTCCCAACTCTTAGCCTTCCATTGTTAGTGGGCAGTGAACATTGAACTGAGCAGTCCTTTCTGTTATTTTGTTTTGCTTTTGAATTTTAGGGAATGAGGTAAAATTCACCCTTTTAAAGGGTGTTTATTTATAAATTTTGTTATGCCAGGTCTCAGTTGCAGCATTGCAGGGTCCTCAGTTGTGGCATTCGATATCTAGTCCTGGACCAGGGATTGAACCCAGGCCCCCTGCTCTGGTAATGCAGAGTCATAACCCCTGGACCACCAGGGAAGTCCCGCAATTCATCCTTTTAAAGTACACAATTCAGTACTTTTCACAGACTGTTTCCGTCATTGCTGTCCAACTGCAGAACATTTTCATCTTCCCCAGAGAGGCCTCTTATCCACTGGTAGTCACTCTTTGTTCTCCCTTCCCTCTATCCTTCCTCTGGCACTCACTAATCTACTTTTTATCTCTAAGAATTTGCCGTTCTTGACGTTTTCTAGCAATGGAATCATATAATACGTGACCTTTTGTGTCTGACTTCTTTAACCTATCACAATATTCTCAGGATTCATTCATTTTGAGGCTTATGTCAATATTTCATTCCTTTTAATGCTGAATAATATTCCATTTCCTTGGATATACCACATTTTGTTGGTTTATTTATTTCTACTTTTGTCTATTATGAGTAATGTTGCTGTTAACATTTGTTTCAGGCTTTAGTGTGAACATACATTTTCCATTTGGGGGGTTCTTAGGAGTGGACCTTTCAGTTTTCAGAGTAGTGATGCTACCTCTGGTAACCCTATTGAGAGCTGCATGTTTTGTGTTGTAGAAAGTGGCCACTGAAGAGTTGGCCATTTAAAAAATTCACTCAACATTTATTGAATCCTTGTGTGCTAGTCTCCAGTCTAGCCATTTAGGATATATCCAGTGAACAAAACAGGTAGAAAGTCCTGGCCCTGTGGATCTTACCTTTTAGGATGAGGTGAGGGGCAGACAAGTAAGAATAAACATAATAAATCAATTATCTAATTTGTTAGGTGGTCAGTAGCAGAGAAATTAGAGGGGAGGTAAGGAGGACAGGGAGTATGAGGTGGATAAGTTGTAGCATGAAGTAAGGTGGTCAAGTAGGGTTTATCGAGAAGACGTTTGTGCAAATACTTGAGAGAAGGATGTATAAGGGAGTTAGTCATGTGGCCTCAAAGGCAGTTGGACGTGTTCTGTGACCTGCACAGAGGCTAGGGTAGCTGGAGCGGATGAAGGAAGGAAGATCAGAAGTGGATGGGATCAGGCAAGTAAGGGGGCTGGACGACGGAGATGGAGCACATCAGAGCCAATCACCTGAAGGCCTTTGTAAGGATTTTAACTTTCACTCTGATAGAAATAGGGAGCAGTTGTGGGTTTTGAACAGAATGATGCAGTCTCATTACAGAGTGGCCAATTTTCCTTATGTTTTTAAAGGATCACTAACTGCTGTGTTAAAAACAGGCTGTGGGCAAGTCTACAAGATGGAAACCGACCAGTTAAAAAGCTGTAGTCACAAAGGATGGTGGCTGCCCAACGAGGGAGGTGTGGAATGGTCGGCTTCTAGGTGTCACTTGAAGATAGAGCCGAAAAGGAGTTCTTGTCAGGTGAATATAGAGGAAAGTCAAGGAGGGTACCAGGATGTTGTAGATGAATAACTGGAAAGCTGAGATTTTATGAGGAAATTAGGGCTGCATAATTTTTGGAAATAAGCATTTGTATTGAATACATTTATAAAATATATTTTACATTTGTGAAAATTGCTGACTGGTGTATTGCTTGGTGAAATAATGACTAAACTCAAAATATGGATATGCTACATAGTGGATCCTTGAATAACATGGGTTTGAACTGCTTGGGTCCACTTAAACAAGAAGTTTTTTCAACAAATATACAGTCATACTACACAATGCGTGGGTAGCTGAATCCAAGAATGTGGATCTGCAGATACAGAAGGCAGACTGTAAAGTTATATCGGGATTTTCAGCTGTCCCTCCAGTCCCCACGCCAGTGTTGCTTAAGAGTCAACTCTATTGGGTTTTTAGTTACAAATATTTAAAAACATTGCACTTCCATTTTTGATGAGTTGTTTAAACCAGGACTGGTGGTACCTTCATTTGGGTGTCACAGGACAAGGATGTTGCTGCATTCATGCAAAGCATGCACTAGTGTTCTGTGTAAGATGACACCCACAGTCATCTGTGGGTCAGAAAGGGCCAAAATCTTTTCGATATTTAAATATTGCAGATTCTAGAAGATGTGGATTTTGATAAGGCATATATTGCAAGTAGAATTACTTAAAATTTTTATTGATACTTCATTGCAGAGCTTTTTAGCTTGTAACTTATTTTGAATACAGAGACAAAAGAAATACTAAAAAGTCTGTTTCTTTCAGTAAAAGAAAGAAAAAAAGAAACTTTGGGGACTTGTTTATACCTAGTGGACATTAAATGAAACATGAGCTATAAATAACAAGCTTTTGTTCCCAAGATGACTGAAATATTTTCATTTATTACTTTACATGAAAATAAGTTAGTATATTTGTTACCTCTTAAACTGCTAATTAGTATGTGTAATTTTAAGAGAGAGCTTTTGTTATAAAAATTGAGGAGTGCAGGAGATAATGTGTTTCTAGAAATCTGATAATTTTCATACTAAAATTGGAGACAGCATTCAGGTTTGGGGAGGAAAAGTGAGTTTAAAAAAGTATGTAAACAGTTTAGCAGAAGATAAAAGACAAATCTACTAGGGTCAGTTCACAGAGAGAGAGAAACCAACTTCCTCTTCACCTCACATACTAACAGTCATATTTCAGGTTGGTTAATAGGACTAAGGGACAAAATAAAAGAGGCAGAAAAGAACGTTTTAAAACAACACTTGGCTTGCTCTAAGGATAGTATCTAACTGTGAATAACTAGATGTCCTGAGCATTAGGACAGTTGAAGATACAGATACAGTTCTACTTTACTCTGCTGGGTCTATCTTTCCAGCTTAACATTGGTGCTGGCAGTCTGGTGGTACAGAGGTTGATTCTTTGGGGGTGATTATTATCATTTGAAGGAAAAATATATTTTACATTTGTGAAAATTGCTGACTGGTGTATTGCTTGGTGAAATAATGACTAAACTCAAAATATGGATATGCTACATAGTGGATCCTTGAATAACATGGGTTTGAACTGCTTGGGTCCACTTAAACAAGAAGTTTTTTCAACAAATATACAGTCATACTACACAATGCGTGGGTAGCTGAATCCAAGAATGTGGATCTGCAGATACAGAAGGCAGACTGTAAAGTTATATCGGGATTTTCAGCTGTCCCTCCAGTCCCCACGCCAGTGTTGCTTAAGAGTCAACTCTATTGGGTTTTTAGTTACAAATATTTAAAAACATTGCACTTCCATTTTTGATGAGTTGTTTAAACCAGGACTGGTGGTACCTTCATTTGGGTGTCACAGGACAAGGATGTTGCTGCATTCATGCAAAGCATGCACTAGTGTTCTGTGTAAGATGACACCCACAGTCATCTGTGGGTCAGAAAGGGCCAAAATCTTTTCGATATTTAAATATTGCAGATTCTAGAAGATGTGGATTTTGATAAGGCATATATTGCAAGTAGAATTACTTAAAATTTTTATTGATACTTCATTGCAGAGCTTTTTAGCTTGTAACTTATTTTGAATACAGAGACAAAAGAAATACTAAAAAGTCTGTTTCTTTCAGTAAAAGAAAGAAAAAAAGAAACTTTGGGGACTTGTTTATACCTAGTGGACATTAAATGAAACATGAGCTATAAATAACAAGCTTTTGTTCCCAAGATGACTGAAATATTTTCATTTATTACTTTACATGAAAATAAGTTAGTATATTTGTTACCTCTTAAACTGCTAATTAGTATGTGTAATTTTAAGAGAGAGCTTTTGTTATAAAAATTGAGGAGTGCAGGAGATAATGTGTTTCTAGAAATCTGATAATTTTCATACTAAAATTGGAGACAGCATTCAGGTTTGGGGAGGAAAAGTGAGTTTAAAAAAGTATGTAAACAGTTTAGCAGAAGATAAAAGACAAATCTACTAGGGTCAGTTCACAGAGAGAGAGAAACCAACTTCCTCTTCACCTCACATACTAACAGTCATATTTCAGGTTGGTTAATAGGACTAAGGGACAAAATAAAAGAGGCAGAAAAGAACGTTTTAAAACAACACTTGGCTTGCTCTAAGGATAGTATCTAACTGTGAATAACTAGATGTCCTGAGCATTAGGACAGTTGAAGATACAGATACAGTTCTACTTTACTCTGCTGGGTCTATCTTTCCAGCTTAACATTGGTGCTGGCAGTCTGGTGGTACAGAGGTTGATTCTTTGGGGGTGATTATTATCATTTGAAGGAAGAAAATCTTTACAGAAAGTAGTGGATCACTTTTAAGTTATAAATTTAGCTATCACTTGAGAGAATAATAATTTGTAATAGTCTTTTACTATTGAAATGTGTCAGAAAGCAGTCTATATGGGACAGTGAGATAGATACTTTATGTAGACTTTTCTTATGTAAGCCATTTTTTCCCCTCATTTATAGATGGGTTTTTGGCAGTGTGACTTAACTACAGGATATCTAAAGTCCTATGTTAAGGTTTTGACGAACAGTGGACTGCTGTCTCCTAATTTGATAATCTTGCAGGGCATACTTGCTTAGAAGAGTGTCATTGGTAACTGTTGAGTAAGTTTCACTTTAAGTCACACTGATTTCTTATCATTTTCTTTAATAACAGAAATGAACATTATAAATCATCAAATCTTAGACCAAATGGCATTTAAAGAAAAGACTTACCTTATACTGATAGTAAAAGTTATACTTGAAAATGACTATGAAAACCATCTTTTTTCAGTTAAAGTACCCAGTAAATAGTGTGGCTTAGTGATTAAGGCATATGGCTTGGAAAGAGAGAGGTCTTATTTCCAGGGCTGTCTTTCTGTGTTCTGGCAGTTGAAGTTTGGGGAAAGTTGTTTATTTTTGAAGTGAAAGTAAACATCAGATTCATTTTCTTGCAAAGTGGGATAGTAATATTGATAGTTACCTTACAAGGTTGTGTAAGTACTAAATGGAATAACATTTTACTTAAACTGTACATGTTCTGAGTACTCAGTATGTGGTAGCTGCATTATTCTGGTAAAAGCTGTCACTTCTTTTATAAATGGGTAGAGTGAGGGTTCTTTCATCGAGACTGCTTGGGATTAAATTGGGACTCTCACGCTTGCCAAGTTGTGGGCAGTTTTCTTTAACTTTCTAGGAAGGCTGGTGTCCTTGTCTTATGAGGAATGGTGGTAGCGCTTACCTCATTGGGCTGTTAGGGGTGACTAAGTGTAATGACAGGATCTACTCCATAAATTGAAGCTATTATTGTTAGTTCATGGAAAGAATGTGTAAATGCTTATGAGTTGAAATGCTTTGGGGGTGATATAGTCACTCTAGTCTCTTTTAACTTAAAGGTTGATTTGGAAGTTGGGGGAAGAAGTTATAGTTTTGTGATTAAGATTGAAGCCTGTTATTACTGTCTTTGTGAAATCCTTAAAAAGACTGTTCAAGGAAAGGTGAAAACCAGATTTCTTTATTCTAAGAACTCTGCCTCCATTTCAAACCTTTTATTTATTCTAGCCCTTCCTGATGCAGAATCTTCTCTTAGTAAATACTTGCCCTTACTTCTAATTTGCTGCTGGCTTGTCTAGATGGGATTCTTTCAAGGGAAAAGTAAATTTTACTCCAAGCCTAAAGGTTTTTTGTTGGATTAGGTGAGCCACTAGAGATGTTCATTTTCTAAGCAAGCATCCACATCCAGCGTTGCTTATATAGGGGAAAGTCTGTTTTCTTCTCACCATCTGATCTGATCACTTTTCGGATGTGGGGGTTAGTCCCCTGAAGCTGCTCTAGCATGGCGCGCTGTGGGGGTGGGTGTACGAGGCCTGGGGCCCTGCCAAGCCTGAGTCTCTCTCTACCTGAGAGAGTAAAAGGAAAACTGAACAGGCTCAATGACAAAGAGCTACTATTGCTCCCAGAGTTTAAATGAGACAGCTTGGCTTATACCTATTTGGGAGCTTTAAAAATTTTAGCTTTTTAATGTTTTCAGTTTTATCTTGTTGAGTGTATCTCATCCACAGTCTCATTTCATTTTTTTAATCTGAATGTCCTTGTTGAAAGTTGTTCAGTGATTTCTTTTTTTCTTGTCTGAGCCCCTTGGCTTGTGGCATCTTAGTTCCCGGTCCTGGGATTGAACCCAGGCCTCTTGCAGTGAAAACACAGAGTCCTAACCACTGGACTGCCAGGGCAGCCCTATGTTCAGTGATTTTTTAAAAAAGTTGTTCAGTGTCAGAGGGCTTCACACTTAGTAAGTCACCTAATTTTGCTTTGCCTCAATTTGGAGAAATACTTTTCTAAACTAATCTGTCCTGTTCATAGCAAAATTAAAGTAATTTTTTAAAGTATAAAAGCAATTGCAGTTTGCTGTAAATGTTAAAATATTACAGAAAGATAATGTATACAGTGAATAGTAAAAGTCATTACCTTCTTCCTGTTGATAACTTGATTTAAAAGTTTGGGGTATATTCTTCCGTAACTTTCCTTGCACATATAAACATATATTTTTTAATATGTTTGGTTTTACAAAAATGGGCTTATACTTTGCATATTGTTCTGTGGCTGTTTTTAAATCTTTCTATATCAGTTTATAAAAGATCTATATCATTCTTTTTGATGCCCTCAGAAAGATTTTGTTTGCATTTAGTATGCCATTTTCTCTACTACCACATGATTTCCTTAGGGCAATGCCATGTTTCTTTACATTAATGACAGGTAAGTATAGGCCTTGCTTCGTGGTGTTCAGCACTCAGTAGACATTCAGTGCATGCGTGCTAAGTTGCTCAATTGTGTCCAACTCTTTTCGACCCCATGGACTGCAGCCTGCCAGTCTCCTCTGCCAAGGGACTTCCAGGCAGGAATACTGGAATGGCTTGCCATTTCCTCCTCCAGAGGGTCTTCCTGATTCAGGGACTGAACCTGCATCTCTTGCATTGACAGATGGATTCTTTAACGTTGAGCCACCTGAAAAGTCTCGGTATTCAGTAGGTATTATTAATTTATTTGAATATCTAGTACTACTAGGTGGTGAATAGACCCAGTCCTCTAACATTTATGATAGTCTCTCATAACTCTATAGATTAATATTACAGCTGCTGTTAGTGAAATCTGATTGCATGAGATTGCTCTTAAAAGGTAAGCCGTGGGAGGCAGTGAGGGAACATCCCGTGCTATATAGCTGTTTCTGAAGAAGCTAATGTTGTTCTTGGGATCTCTAGTAGCGTTTATTGGGAAGGTTACTTTGGGACAGACCACTCTAGGTAATGACCCCAGCAGATGCTTAGTCAGAACATGTGGTTTGTAAAGTATTTTTTTTAAGCACTATAGTTAGGTTTTTAAATGGCACATTACATTTGTAAAATTTCATAATCATTAGTTATTTCTTATAATGTCCCTTTGAGGCAGGTCAGCAGCATTTTTCCTTTTTTATGGTTGAAGAAGCAGATGCAAAGATGTTGAGTGATTTGCCCACGGGCACACTAAACTTATGGCAGAATCTGTTCTTCTGTTAGTAAACTGAACCAGGCTGCTTTCTGCTAGTTATGCGTGAGTTAGAAAGGTGTTATCATTTCGTGACCTTTTGATGGGCTTATGGAATAGCAAGTATAGCTTAGAAACCATTTACCTACTTTCATTGAAAGGAACAGTTTTAAAGCTAAAACTTATTTGCATTGTGATAGTAAATATTTTAGGGAAATTTATCCTATTCTGTTAAATGTAGAGGAAATTATATGAAAATATATTAAAATGAACTACAGTGGACTTAGTTTTTCTGGGAGAACCTATTCTAGCTTGAAATTGTAAGTAAGAGGAAAATAGTACAAGCCTTGAAGATATTTTAAAGTAGGAGAAAAATGAATTTCAGGGTATATTTTCATGAGTAATTTGGATGGAAACACTATGGCTCATAGAGTCAGAAGAGAATTTTAAAGATCGTTTGGACCTGTGGATTTAGACCCCAGCTCTCTTGCCATGTAACAGCATGGAAGGTTATCTAGGCTAAAAAAGTGTCCTACACCTTCCTTACTCGTGCCCACTCAAAAAAAGTATAATTTTGGTAGCATCCCTTATGTTATAAGTTTACTTGTCTGAAATATCCTCTATTTACTTGTTAGGACTTGATTCTATTGTTCTATAAATTGCTGGTGTATTTTTTAAAAATATTTTAAAATTCAGGATTAATTTCTATGTACTTTTTTTTTAAAGATGTCAAGAAACTATTATGTAAGAGTATACAGGTTGAATTTTGAAGCATTGAACAGGACAGAGGAAACAAATCACTGCTAAATTTGACTGCTACTACCTGTGTTGTTCACAAACTTTAGCAAATTCTTGCAGAATGGTGACAGATTTAGGCTGTATTTGTTTCATATTGCTGCTGTAACAAGTTGCCAAATAATTTAGTGGCTTAAAACAACACAGAGTTATTTTATAGTTCTGTATGTCAGAAATCTGAACTGGGTCTCAGTGAACTGAACTCCTTCCTTAGTCTCTCGGGGAGAATGTTCCATGCTTTCTCAGGCCTCTGGAGGCTGTACACATACTGTTGGTTGTATTGACTCCTCTGTCTTCAAAGCCAGCAGCTTAGTATCTTCAAATCTCTCTGGCTTTGACACTACTTCTACCTCCCTCTTTCATTTATATGAGGGCCCTTGTGATCTCATTGGGCCCATTCAGATAATCCAGGATAATCTTCCCATTTCAATGTCAGTTGGTTAGTAACCTTAATTCTGTCTGCAACCTTAATTCCCTCTTGCTATTTAACAGCAGTTTCACAGATTCAGGGAATTAGGATACAGACATTTTGGGGGAGGCCATTATTCTGTCTACGACAGACTCCTTAGTTCAGCAGGATCTATTTAACCTTTTAGGCTGTTCCATAAATGAGATTTAATATTTACTGTTTGCTACAAGGGAATTTTATGGAAATGGGAATTATATGCCATTGCAGATAGACCATGCATAGAATACACTCAGAAATATTAACTGATGCTTTCTGGTTGGTCTTATGTATTAGGTAGATGCTTAACTTGTGGATAGGTCGTCTCCACGGTGAGCTGAGTGGGCTTGGTAAACTCCAGTCTGAAAACCTGGAGTTACTACACTTGGCCTCTGGAAGCATTACTACACTTGGCCTCTGGAAGCAGAACAGGATGTCAGTGACTCACAGGCTTTCCAGAGAATGAGTCTTCTCTACTGTTGTTTACTTTTCATTTGACTCTTATAAAGGCAGGCTTTTGTCTTAGAATTCAGCTTTTCCAGACCTTTGCTTGTTGAGGATAGTGTTAATTTATAGCATAGAGTTGAAAAAAATAGATGAACGCTTAACTGTAATTCGTTTTATGGTTTGAATCTGTTTTAGTCTGAAAGATACAACACATTTTTTAAAGCAGTATGCTTTTCTACTTGCTAGGATTTTTCAAAGAAAGTTATGACAATAATTAATGGAGAGGCCTTGAGTAATTGTAGTTTTAAATCTCAACTCCTGATGATTGATTGTTTTGTATGTGCCAACTTCATATTCCTTTTTGAAGTTAAACTTGGAGAATTGCTGTGTTTAGTGTTGTCATTTCCTAAATTTTCTTCTAGTCTTTCAGCTCTCAAAACTGTGGTGCTGTGAGGCAGGATTCAGACTGGAGTAGTAGATGATGGAAATGGCTGTTAGAAAGCCATTTTCTGAAGTCAAAGGGAATTTTAAGGGTAGATATGTCATCTCTGTTATTTCTGTCTCCAGGTTAAAATTTGAGTTACATTTCTCTAGGGGCTCCCCTGCAGGAGATCCCAGTGTGATTCCTGGGTTGGGAACATCCCTTAAAGAAGGGATGGGTTACCCACTCCAGTATTCTTGGGCCTCCCTGGTGGCTCAGCTGGTAAAGAATCCACCTGCAGTGTGGGCGACCTGGGTCGATCCCCGGGTTCAGAAGATCCCCTGGAGGAGAGCATGGCAACCTACTCTGGTATTCTTGCCTGGAGAATGGCCATGGACAGAGGTGCCTCAGTCAATTCAGTCGCTCAGTCATGTCCGACTCTTTGTGACCCCATGAATCGCAGCATACCAGGCCTCCCTGTCCATAACCATCTCTCAGAGTTCACTCAGACTCACGTCCATCAAGTCCATGATGCCATCCAACCATCTCATCCTCGGTCGTCCCCTTCTCCTCCCGCCCCTAATCCCTCCCAGCATCAGAGTCTTTTCCAATGAGTCAACTCTTCGCATGAGGTGGCCAAAGTACTGGAGTTTCAGCTTTAGCATCATTCCTTCCAAAGAAATCCCAGGGTTGATCTCCTTCAGAATGGACTGGTTGGATCTCCTTGCAGTCCAAGGGACTCTCAAGAGTCTTCTCAAACACCACAGTTCAAAAGCATCAATTCTTCAGTGCTCAGCCGTCTTCACAGTCCAACTCTCACATCCATACATGACCATAGGAAAAACCATAGCCTTGACTAGACGGACCTTAGTCGGCAAAGTAATGTCTCTGCTTTTGAATATGCTATCTAGGGTGGTCATGACTTTTCTTCTAAGGAGTAAGCGTCTTCTAATTTCATGGCTGCAGTCACCATCTGCAGTGATTTTGGAGCCCCCCAAAATAAAGTCTAACACTGTTTCCACTGTTTCCCCATCTATTTCCCATGAAGTGATGGGACCGGATGCCATGAACTTTGTTTTCTGAATGTTGAGTTTTAGGCCAGCTTTTTCACTCTCCTCTTTCACTTTCATCAAGAGGCTTTTGAGCTCCTCTTCACTTTCTGCCATAAGGATGGTGTCATCTGCATATCTGAGGTTCTTGATATTTCTCCTGGCAATCTTGATTCCAGCTTGTGTTTCTTCCAGTCCAGCCTTTCTCATGATGTACTCTGCATATACGTTGAATAAGCAGGGTGACAATAAACAGCCTTGACGGACTCCTTTTCCTATTTGGAACTAGTCTGTTGTTCCATGTCCAGTTCTGTTGCTTCCTGACCTGCATACAGATTTCTCAAGAGGCAGGTTAGGTGGTCTGTTATTCCCATCTCTTTCAGAATTTTCCACAGTTTATTGTGATCCACACAGTCAAAGGCTTTGGTGTAGTCAATAAAGCAGAAACAGATGTTTTTCTGTCATTAGGGTTGAATTTGGCCCTGCCCCTTAATTAGTCACAGGACCTTTGGCAGTTACGTAAAATGGGGAGAATAATATTTGTTCCAGACATATCATACATTTAAGAACTGTGAGGGACTCTAAAGACTTCTGCTGGTCCTAAAAGAAGCCTTACACTCCTTTGCAAACTAAGGCTTTGGGCAGCTACCCCGCATGGATAAGAATTATGAATTCAAACTGATGTAGACCTGCCTCCTCACTTGGCTCTCCTGACTCATAATCCAGGGTTCCTTTCCATTATATTGTAGAGAACTGCTGTAGTTGTACACCAGTGCCAGGATTCAGATCCTCAAATGAAAGGTTGAGTGGTGATAGGCAAGAAGTGTTTTGTTTTGTTTTGTTTTTTTAAATGAGAAAATAACTCCTTGATGTATTAGTGTCTGGTGTTAATTTTTGACAAGACTGAACTGTCAGGATTTGTTATTGTTATTAGGTATTAAACTTTTGGAAATTTTAAAAACACAGTTTGTCCCCTAGAAAAACACTAAAAGCTTCTTATACATATAAACTTGGATTAAGTTCAAATTTTAAGATGTACAATGAGAGACTTACAAGACTGCAGTTTTTAATGAATGAAATGCCTCTGTGTATGGATCAAAGCCAGCTTTCATGGTAAGTATGAACAGTGTGGTTTAGTTCCCCATCTCCATGCCCATCCAGTTACAACTTAAATTGCCTTGATTGCATATTAGCTGAATTAAATGTTGATGAAACAAATATAGGGTCCTAATTAAGCACAATGAAGATCTTACGTTAGTGAAGCGGTAGATTACCTAGGCACAAACCTGCTAAACAAATATTTAATCAGTCCAGTGGATAGGCACAGTGACTGTAATGCAGATATGTTTAATATGATGTAGTAATTAGCATTTGGATTCATATAAATATGTTATTTGAAATACAATATTTTTAATTTTTGGAAAGTTGAATGATATTCAAATCTGAGGACTCTAATAAAAACAGATTGTTAGAGATGAATACACTTGAGGGTAGCAAGCACACTGGTGATACACAGCTTTAAAACTTTATTATAGAAACTTAAAACATACTAAAATGAAGTTCAGTTAATTTTCCCATCCTTAGCTTCAGCTTTTGTCAACATTTTGCCTTTCTTGTTTTATCTTTTTTATTCTGCTGTTCCTTCTCTCCCCTCCCCATCTCCATGTGGATTTTAAAGCAAATTCCAAGTATTATTTCGCAGATATCTTTATCCAAAATATAGGTACAATGCCATTGTCACAACTAATAATGTTAACAATTTCCTAATGATATCCTATCGGAGAAGGCAATGGCACCCCACTCCAGTACTCTTCCCTGGAAAATCCCATGGACAAAGGAGCCTGGTGGTCTGCAGCCCATGGGGTCGCTAAGAGTCAGACATGACTGAGCGACTTTAATTTCACTTTTCTCTTTCATGCATTGGAGAAGGAAATAGCAACCCACTCCAGTGTTCTTGCCTGGAGAATCCCAGGGACCGGGAGCCTGGTAGGCTGCCCTCTATGGGGTCACAGAGTTGGACACGACTGAAATGACTTAGCAGCAGCAGCAGCAATGATATCCTATAGTTAGAAATGTTTAGATTTTTCTGTCTCCAAAATGTTTTTCACAGTTGGATTGTTTGCATTAAGTTCCAGATAAAGTCCTCATGTTGCAATTGAAAGTTATATCTCTTAAGCCGGGTCATTTATTCTGTAAAGTCTGCTCCCTGTTCATGCCTTACATTCGATGAAGGATCCATGTCATTTAATCTTTCCCTCATTCTTTGTTTGGCTCATTGCATCTTTTTGATTTTGTTTGCTGCTGCTGCTGCTAAGTTGCTTCAGTCGTGTCTGACTCTGTGCGACCCGACAGACGTCAGCCCACCAGGCTCCCCTGCCCCTGGGATTCTCCAGGCAAGAACACTGGAGTGGGTTGCCATTTCCTTCTCCAATGCATGAAGGTGAAAAGTGAAATTAAAGTCGCTCAGTCATGTCTGACTCTTAGCGACCCCATGGACTGCAGCCTACCAGGCTCCTGCGTCCACGGAATTTCCCAGGCAAGAGTACTGAAATGGGGTGCCATTGCCTTCTCCGATTTTGTTTAACCCCTAACTTTCCTGTAAGCTGGTCATTAGTTCCAGAGGCTTTTTTAGTGAGCATTCTTCATAGTAGGTGAGGCATTCTTTCTACTGCATATCATTAATTCACTGTTACTAATGCTGTGATTGGTCAGTGATTTCAGGTGTTGTCAGTCTTAACCTGGCTATTATAAACATCCTGTCAACTTTCACTCTGATTTTAGCCCCTACTAGTGATTGTTGCCTGCTTCATTGTATAAGGATTACAAAATAGTTTTTAAATTATATCACTCCTACTACATTTATTAGTTGAAATTCTTTATATTTAATGACTCTGCAATACAGAAATGCAGAATAAATGATTATTTCCCCCCTGACTTGCTGGTGTCTAGAATAATGGGTTGGTGCTACAGGAAGCTCTTAAAATGACCAATGGAGTTTTTGTTTTTGTTTTGGTTGTTTTAGTGTCATGGATTTTTATGTATTATTTGTGTCTTCATCTGTTGTGGTTGCTGTTGGTGACACTTTAATTGTCTTATCTTTGGGTGTTTGGAGTGTCTTCAAATGGACTCCTGTGTTCTTTCGATAACTTCATACTTTTTGTCACAAGGAATCTGAGGTTCATCTTGTACATTTCTTGTCCCTGACTTGGAATCACATACTTCTTCAGGAAGCCCTGGTTTCTTCAAGTGAGAAATGGTTTTTAGAAATCACAGTTGGGATATTAGGGGTATTACTTGCTACTGGTTTCATTATTGCTTCTAGATATTTTTAGTGCTTAGACTCAGGAAATGATTGTTTTTTGTTTTTAAAGAAGAGAAATAAGTATATGACTTTTACTGATATTTCCAATTTCCATAAAAATTACAAAGATTTAAAAAATAAATATTTTACTTATTTACTTTTGGCTATGTTGGGTCTTTGTTGCTGTACAGGCTTTTTTCTCTTGTTGTGGCCAACAGGGGCTACTCTGTTGAGGCCGAGTGGGGTGTGTGGGCTTCTCACTGCAGCGTCTTCTTTTGTTGTGGAGCGTGGGCTCTAGGGTGTGTGGGCTTAGTTGCGACTCCTGGCACAGGCTCAGTAGTTGTGGTGCATGGGCTTTGTTGCTCCAGAGCATGTGGCATTTTCCTGGGCCAGGAATTGAGCCCACATCTCTGCATTGGCAGGTGGAGTCTTTACCACTGAGCCACCAGGGAAGCCCCAGAGTTTTGATTTTGACTTATTTTCTATTTGTATCTTTTTTATTTTATGCTAAAAATCCTTTATGCTAAAAATACTCCTAACAACTTAAGCATATATTGCATATAACATATATACATTTTGAAATAATACATCTTACTAGTCATAAGAAGACTAATTAATGCAACTTAAGATTCCTTTATGTTATTTTTGTCCTTAGGCTTATTCCACTAGGGATATAAGAACAGAATACTTATTTTAAACCGGCTTGAAATAATTGTTCCTATGTGCTTATCCTGCCAACTTGAAAAACAGGTCATTTACTTCACTTTGCTTTTGATTTATCAGGACTACTCTAATTTTTCCTTATTAATTTTTTGATAAAAAATATTTACATTGTTTTAAAATACTAGGGGTATTTTTTTAAGATGCTGCTGTTTGACACATCATAATTCTCCCAATATTCTGTCACTAACTAAAGCAATGTATCATTTTACCATATGCTTTAAAATTTAATATCTGCTTGTATGAGTTTTTAAGGTTCAAATTTAAAAGTCCAGTGGATGGCTGCTAGATGGCAGTAAATAGTTCTTGTTTATATATTGCTTCTTAGAATTTTCAGTGTTTTACTGGATTTTGTCATGAAAAGGCAAATGGATACATAATTGCTTAAAAGTTGTGATTGTGATGTTTGCAGATAATCATTAAATAATTCCACCCTCCTCCCTAGTCAGTTAACAACTATTTTAAGATGTCTTACAGGCTGATGTATTGAAATCACAACACAGAGTGATTACGTGGCTTAAATTTGCCAGATGAGGCACTTTTCTATTGGAGGAGAAAGAAGGAATCTGTCCCCAAAGTTTTTTGTATGTGTAATTTTGCTGAATGCCTGGCTGCCATGGAAATAGATGTTAAAATAAGCTCTTGAGTAGGTAGACGGTGACGAAACTGGCTGTGCTGCTGTGCTGGGCGCTAGACTTTATTTGGCCCTGCCTTCCTCTCATCCTTCCTCTTTGTTTTGTTTGTTTTTTCAGTATCTATGCTTTTAGAATATTCTGTATGCTGGCTTACGTAAGTTCCATCAGTGGTTTGCTTTTGCTTACACTGGTACTATTTAGATAAGTAAGATATTTTATCTCATAGGTTATTGAATTGGCTTTTTTTTTTTAAGTAAATTCTTACTGATTTACTATACTTGAGGGGTATAGAGTGGTATATTGATAGTGTTGGTTTTTTTTTTTTTTTTTTTAGCAGTTTTATTGAAGTGGGCACATTAAGTGTTAATGCTTCTTGGAAAAGGTCTGGAAGGACCTATATCAAGTTGTTAATGGTGGTGGGAGTATAGAAAATGTTTAGTGTCTACTTTGTATTGTTAAAATGTTTGGTTTTTTTAAATCAAATGTGTACTGCTTCATTAACTGTAAAATTTTCCACTTCCAAAAAGTTTGTTAGTGATAAGTAATTCAAATGTATAAAAATCTGAGGAAAAGTAGAAATCCTCTGTTATTGCATACATATATATATTTGGCCTTGATTCTGACATTGAATTGTATAATGTTGGTCCTTAGTTACTGTACCTAGATACCAAGGCTAACACTATTTATGTCACAGTGTTGTCATGAGGTTAAATGGGATAATATTCAGTTCAGTTCAGTTCAGTCGCTCAGTCGTGTCCGACTCTGCAACCCCATGAATCGCAGCACGCCAGGCCTCCTTGTCCATCACCAGCTCCCGGAGTTCACTCAGACTCACAACCATCGAGTCAGTGATGCCATCCAGCCATTTCATCCTTGGTCGTCCCCTTCTCCTCCTGCCCCCAATCCCTCCCAGCATCAGAGTCTTTTCCAATGAGTCAACTCTTTGCGTGAGGTGGCCAAAGTACTAGAGTTTCAGCTTTAGCATCATTCCTTCCAAAGAAATCCCAGGGTTGATCTCCTTCAGAATGGACTGGTTGGATCTCCTTGCAGTCCAAGGGACTCTCAAGAATCTTCTCCAAAACCACAGTTCAAAAGCATCAATTCTTCGGTGCTCAGCCTTCTTTACAGTCCAACTCTCACATCCATACATAACTACTGGAAAATATTACTAAAGCATAATGCCTGGCACATGATGAGTGAGCAGGGGAGTCTTTGTAGATGCTCTGTAGGTCTTAAGAGGGGTATAGCTGTGTACATGAGGAGTGTATTGTGTAATCTTACAAGAGCTTTGTCTTCATTTGAGCTCACTACCTTCTCTTGGCACTTAAACTTTTCTTCCCTGTATGTATATTCCCAGAGGACTCATTTCCAGTTTTTCTGCCCAACAGAGACTTTGGGTCCACTTTATACCTGTTGTGTTACTGTTACCTACAAATTGGTATATTCATTTATCTTGCTCAGTAAAGTGTAAGAAGTCAGAATTGAGGTTTTATAGGTATCCTTGATGAATTGACCTCCTCAATATTAAACTGGGTCATGTGGTTTTAAAAAAGGATTTTTTTGGTTTGTTTCTTCCAGATGTCACTGTAGATATAACCTGGGAAGTTTGGAATTTTCAAGAACCTTTGTTAATACATAAATCAATAGCTTTGGAAATGAATGTTTGGAACTGTTCTCAGAATATTATAGATATGAGGTTTTTGTAGGCATATGTCTACAAATATTTCACAAAGGCAGACTCTTGGGGACTGCAAAGGATGACTGCAAAACTGTGTCATATATAATATGTAATGAAATACAGAAGCATATAACTTATTTGTGGATATATTCATATTGTTGCAGTCCAAATATCTATTTTTTTCATTTAATTTTCTTAAAGGTTAAAACAGTTATATGGCCGATAAGTTTTTAAAAATACATAAAGTAATATAGTAAAAAAAAAACTTGCATCCCATCTTTTCCTCCATTTTTTTGAATTTCCTTCTTTCTGCTGGTGTTTATCATGCATCATCATCATTCCGGTATTTCCTATGCAGAGAAAAGCAAACACAGATTTGCCTTCTTATTCCTCTCTCTCTTTTTTTTTACCTTCTGTTTTTAAGTCATACTTAGTATTCTGCACTTTTCAGATTTGTCGCTTAACACATCTGGGAAATGTTTCTATACCACTGCATAGAGAGTGCCCTCATTCATGTGTTCTCTTATCACTCTTTTGAGGTATAATTTTTATATCAAAAAATTAAACCATTATAAATGTAAAAACCAATCATTTTAGTCCAGTTTTAGAACATTTTTATCACCCCTAAAAAGTTACTTCCTGCCCAGGTGCAGTCAGTGCTTACTCCCATCTTTAGCCTCAGGTAACCCTGGAGCACTGCACTTGTTTTTGCCAGCTCTGTGCTAGTCAGTTTTATGGATGTGATGTAGTTTTTTAAAACCACTCCCCTATTTTTGGATGTTTGGGTTGCTGTTGACCTTTTTCTTTTATAAACAATTCTGAGGTGAGGTAACTTTATACATACATTATTTCATACCTATGCAAGAGTACCTATAGGATAAGTTTCCAGGAGTAGGGTTACTGATTACATTTTTAAATAATTATTGCAGGTTTTCCCCCATATAGGTTATACAGACTTATATTCTCCCCTGCAGCATAATTGTTTGTTTTCCCAAACATTACCAGCCAAGTATGTTACCAGATTTCTGAACTTCTGCCAGTCTGCTAGTGGAAGATGGTATCTTGGAGTCATTTTATTTTCATTTCTGTTATAAATGACTTTGATCTTCTTTTTATACATTTAAGGCCCTTTACTTGTATTTATTTTTATGTCAACTATCTCTTCTTATGTTCATTTTTCTGTTCAGTAGTCAGTCCTTTTAAAAATGACTCATTTCTAGGTGTTCTTTAAAATCAGAGATTAACTCTTTCTAGAGATACGAATTATAATCCTTTTAGAGTTTGTCATTTGTGTTTCGATTTGCTGCTTTGTGTAGTTTTTGTTTGTCATGTAGTTTTTTATTGCTAAATTTATTGATATTTCCTTTTATAGCATCTGAACTTTGAGTTTATTAATTATTTAAAGTAAGACCTATATTGAATATCCTTCCAAGGTCATTAACTCATCACCAGTTTGAATTAAGTTAGAGATTTAGCCAGATCTACCGACTTGCATCTGTGACAAATACCTTTGAACATGTTATCTGACACATATACAGGTATATCTGTTGGATAAATTTTTGTGTATATTCTTGGGGCTGTGGATATGCATGTTTTTAAAATTTTGACAGTTACCATCACACTGAATCCATGTTTTTCCCAAGACCATTAAGATACATAATTGCTAGTAACTGATGAGGAAATTAATGGTGATTTGTGTTCAAGGTGCCAGATTGTGAGACTCCTGCAGTACTACTAGAAAAGGTTTGGTCAGAAATAGAATATGACAGTGTGAAAGCTCAGTCATGTCTGACTCTTTGCTACCTTATGGACGGACTGTAGCCCACCAGGCTACATTGGATTCTCCAGGCTAGAGTACTGGAGTGGGTTGCCATGCCCTCTTCCTGGGGATCCTATTGGACTAGGGATCAAACCCCTGTCTCTTACATCAGAGACATTGGCAGGCAGGTTCTTTACCACTAGTGCCACCTGGGAAGCCCCCCCAGAATAGAATACTTGGCTGTAAATAATAATCTTTTTCTATTATGTATTGATCTTCATGGCAACAGAATTAAATTTCAGAAATTCTTGAAGAATTTCCATTATCTCTTAAAGCACCAGTTCCGCATTGTCCTTGACATTTGCCCTAGAGCACCATGTGTACAGGTACACGAGGAAGCATGTTCTAATTATGTCTATTGCAGCCTGTTTGTGATATTGAAAAACTGGACACCACTTATATCATCAGTAGAAAAGTTGAACCATCGTAAATTCCTACAATGATTATATCACAAAAGTAATTTGATAGTATTTACTGATTGGAAGGATCTCCAATACATTTTTTCTGTAAAGAAACAAATTTGAAAGGCAATGTGTTAAATATAGTACCAATTATGAAAAATATATTCACAGAAATCCTATACAGGGTCACATTGACATGTATAAAAATGGAAAATTCTGGAAAAAAATCTGGAAAGACATATCCCTGAATGATAAAAGTGATTACCAGTTGGAAGTGGTTTGGGATTATGTATGGTAATTTAGAACTCTCTTTTAAAGTTTTATTATTTATACAAGGATAAGATATTCATAGATTGTGTAGCTAAAAGCTAATTTTACACATACTTCGGCAATAAAAGTATGTGGTATTGTACATGTATCCTTGTAAATGCAGAGTAAGGGGACTGGAAGGATAGTATGAATAGAAGACAGTAGTCTTGTTGATGAGGGATGTGAGAAGAGAAATGAAGAAAACCTGCATGTACTTCTGTATTTCTGTATTTTCATAAAGAAAATGATGAATTCATGTATTAATGTCTGTGATGGAAAAAGGAGTAAATTCTTTGATACCAAGAATTCAATCAGAATATGATTTTATTTTGTCAGTCTCATTTAATAGTTCTTAATGAAAATACTAGCTACTAGTTGAATCACTAGGTAGAGAATAAAGATACATTTTATTAGTTTGCTGATTTATTTACTTGATATGATGTGTTTTCATCACTTTAGGGCAAATACAAGAATAAAAATAAGTAAACCTTTTCCCATATACCATCATGAATACTAGTTGTTTCTAATATGCAGAATAGTAAATATAGAGTTGTTCTCGTCACTTTATATACTCATCTGAAATTTTCTCTTCTCTTCTCTTCTACAACTTCTCCTGCAATCTGGATATCTCTCTAGTTCAGTTTTCTTAGTTTACTGGCCCAGGATCAGATCTATTCTTATGAAATGGGAATTAGCAGTGATGTTTCCAGTCAGTCCTTCTTTCTCTATCTACCTTATATTTCGTTGCAGATTATGGTAATAAATACCTGGAGTAACAGGCAAATTTGGCCTTGGAGTACAGAATGAAGCAAGGCAAAGGCTAATGGAGTTTTCCCAAGAGAATGCACTGGTTGTAGCAAACACTTTTTTCCAGCATCACAAGAGAAGACTCTACACATGGACATCACCAGATAGTCAACACCAAAATCAGATTGATAATATTCTTTGCAGCCAAAGATGGAGAAGCTCTATACAGTCAGCAAAAACAAGACCGGGAGCTGACTGTGGCTAAGATCATAAACTATTGCCAAATTCAGACTTACATTGAAGAAAGTAGGGAAAACCGCTAGACCATTCAGGTATGACCTAAATCAAATCCCTTAGGATTATATAGTGGAAGTGACAAATATATTCAAGGAATTAGACGTGATAGAGTGCCTGAAGAACGATGGACAGAGTTTTGTGACATTGTACAGGAGACAGGGATCAAGACCATCCCCAAGAAAAAGAAATGTGAAAAGGCAAAATGGATATCTGAAGAGGCCTTACAAAATAGCTGTGAAAAGAAGAGAAGCTAAAAGCAAAGGAGAAAAGCATCTGAATGCAGAGTTCCAGAGAATAGCAAGGAGAGATAAGAAAGCCTTTTTCAGTGATCAATGCAAAGAAATAGAGGAAAACAACAGAATGGGAATGACTAGAGATCTCTTCAGGAAAATTAGAGCTACCAAGGGAACATTTTCACTCAAAGATGGGCACAATAAAGGACAGAAATGGTATGGACCTAACAGAAGCAGAAGATATTAAGAAGAGGTGGCAAGAAAACAGAAGAACTATATAAAAAAGATCTTCATGACCCAGATAATCACAATGGTATGATCTCTCATCTAAGGCCAGACATCCTGGAATGTGAAGTCAAGTGGGCCATAGGAAGCGTCACTACAAGCAAAGCTAGTGGAGGTGATAGGATGTTGAGCTGTTTCAAATCCTAAAGATGATGCTGTGAAAGTGCTGCACGCAACATGCCAGCAAATATGGAAAACTCAGCAGTGGCCACAGGATTGGAAATGGTCAGTTTTCATTCCAGTCCTAAAGAAAGGCAGTGCCAAAGAATGCTCAAACTACCACACAATTGCACTTATCTCACACACTAGCAAAGTAATGCTCAAAATTCTCCAAGCCAGGCTTCAGCAATACATGAACCGTGAATTCCGTGATGTTCAAGCTGGTTTTAGAAAAGGCAGAGGAACCAGAGATCAAATTGCCAACATCCGCTGGATCATGGGAAAAGCAAGAGCTTTCCAGAAAAATATCCACTTTTGCTTTATTGACTACTCCAAAGCCTTTAACTGTGTGGATCACAACAAACTGTGGAAAATTCTTAAAGAGTTGGGAATACCAGACCACCTGATCTGCCTTCTGAGAAGTCTGTTTGCAGGTCAAGAAGCAACAGTTAGAGCTGGACGTGGAACAGCAGACTGGTTCCAAATTGGGAAAGAAGTACGTCAAGGCTGTTTATTGTCACCCTGCTTATTTAACTTATATGCAGAGTACATCATGAGAAATGCCAGGCTGGATGAAACACAAGCTGGAATCAAGGTTGCCGGGAGAAATAATCAATCACCTCAGATATGCAGATGACACTACACTTATGGTAGAAAGCGAAGAACTGAAGAGCCTCTTGATGAAAGTGAAAGAGGAGAGTGAAAAGGTTAGCTTTAAAAAAGCTCAACATTCAGAAAACTAAGGTCATGGCATTTGGTCCCATCACTTCATGGCAAATAGTTGGGGAAACAGTGTAAACAGTGAGTGACTTTTATTTTGGGGGGCTCCAAAATCAGTGCAGATGATGGCTACAGCCATGAAATTTAAAAATGCTTGCTTCTTGGAAGAAAAGTTATGACCAACCTAAGACAGCATATTAAAAAGCAGAGACATTACTTTGCCAACAAAGGTCCATCTTGTCAAGGCTGTGGTTTTTCCAGTGGTCATGTATGGATGTGAGAGTTAGACTATAAAGAAAGCTGAGTGCTAAAGAATTAATGCTTTTGAATTGTGGTGTTGGAAAAGAATCTTGAGAGTCCCTTGGCCTGCACAGAGATCCAAGCAGTCCATCCTAAAGGAAATCAGTCCTGAATATTCATTGAAAGGACTGATGTTGAAGCCAAAACTCCAATACTTTGGCCACCTGATGCAAAGAACTGACTTGTTTGAAAAGACCCTGATGCTGGGAAAGATTGAGAGCAGGAGGAGAAGGAGACGTAAGAGGATGAGATAGTTAGATGGCATCACTGACTCAATGGACATGAGTTTGAATGAATAAACTCCAGGAGTTGGTGATGGACAAGGAGGCCTGGCGTGCTGCAGTCCATAGGGTCACAAAGAGTCAAACACAACTGAAAGACTGAACTGAACTGAATGGTCTCTCGATTCTGTGTTGTATTCTTCTAGTTCTTCCATTTTCCACATGGCAGCCAATCCTACGCACAAAATTTTGTAATGGTTCTGTTGCTTTCAGGTCTTGCTTTTCTGTTGGTGGTGGAAATGCTTCTCAATATGTTCATTAATAATTACAGCTTCTCTATTGCCACATTTCCCCTTGCACTCCAGTTCTCCAGAGTGTATTTCTCATTTCAGACTGTCTGAACATCTTGATTCCTTTTCCTTGACCACCTTCCCTGATACCCTAAGACTGATTTATCTCCCTTTATACAGAACGTGGTCACAGTAGTTATCTATGTGCTATAATTGCTCACTTGTTTAACTGACGCCTGCACTAGACTTTGTCTCAGATTGTGAACCCCGTTCCTATTCAGTTCCTGTAATTATTAGCTTTAGGTCAAATATGTGAATCAGTGGATGGTTAATTTTATCATGAGTGCCCCTCTCAGCCATTTTCTTCTTGTCCTTTGCTTGTTCTTTCTCTACCTAGCGATAGAGGGAGTAGAAGAAATAGGGAGACAGGTAGAGGAAAAAGGAAACGCGAAAAGAGAAGGAAAATTTGCTGCTAGATTCTAGTATTCTATGTCTAATCCTCCCCCCCCCCACACACACACACTTCAAGGATAAAATAATTTATTGTCATTATTACGAAGGACGGACAGTTCCTTTTTCAGTTTCAGATTTCTGGGCAAGTGATGTGGTTTTTAGTTTGAAAACTAAAAAGGCAATATTTGTATGCTGAAGTATTAAGAGAAATTGCGCTGATGCCTGCCATTTACTTTAAAGTCCCTGTCCTATAATTCCAGCATCTGCCGCAGTTGAGTCTGGTTCTGATACATGGTCTCTTTCTTCAAAACTGGTTAGCGTGCTTTGTAATTTTTATTAAAGGCTGGAGATGGTGTACTGGGTAAAAGGAACTGAGGCCTTTAATAAGTAGGTTTATGTTTATTGTATGAAAGCTAAGCTTTGTTTAGTATAGCTGTAGATGGCAGGCTAAAATTTCCTTTGGTGTCCTTGCTTTTGTCTTCGGGTTTTCCTAGAGATTTCTTAAGTGATTCTGATACGTGCAGTTCTTTCATTTGTAATCCGCTGTTATTATGCAGGAGTTCTCCAGATATCAGCCAAGGTGTGGGGGGAGGGGACGCGTTCTGTAGCCCTGTGATCAGGTCTCATTCTGTGGGGCCCTGGTGTCCCTTGGCTATGACCTTCTCAGGTGCTTCTCCTTAGATGAGACTGGAAGGCTTGAGGGGCTGGAGTTGGGTATTTTACTTAGCCAGTTCAGTTAGCTAGCTAGCTAAGTCACTTCAGTCGTGTCCGACTCTGTGCGACCCCGTAGTCGGCAGCTCACCAGGCTCTGCCATCCCTGGGATTCTCCAGGCAAGATCACTGGAGTGGGTTGCCATTTCCTTATCCAATGCATGAAAGTGAAAAGTGAAAGGGAAGTCACTCAGTCTGACTCTTAGCGACCCCATGGACTGCAGCCCACCAGGCTCCTCTGCCTGTGGGATTTTCCAGCAGGAGTGCTGGAGTGGGGTGCCGTTGCCTTCTCTGAGCCAGGTCAGTTAGGCTCTAGTAAAGCCCCAACAGATTAGGCTCTGATTGTTTCTCTTGAGGGCAAGTTTTGTTAAGAATAGAATGCTTTGGCCATGTTTCAAAACAGGCAAAAATGTTCTCTCTCTTCCTGCCAGAGCATCAGGGAGATCTTTCTCTGATCTTCACTGTGAGAACCTAATTCCTCTGTGAGTCCTCATTTCGAGTGCCTGAAAGCGTGGGGGCTCCCTGAATACTACGTCCCCTTGGAGTTTTTAACTCTCATGATGTCCACCGTGAGCCTCCAGCACTTCATCACCGACACCTGACTAGCTCCAGCAGGAGTTTCTTTTCCTGTGCTCCTGCTTCTCTGATAACTTGTGGTTTTCTGTATTTGCCTGTTTGTCTCCAATTTTGGGGGCAGTGGTTGGTTCTGTAACCTCAATTCTCTAAGGAGACTGCTGCTCTTTAGTTTGTTTTTTTCTTGTGGGAATGGGAGTGATGACTACTGATCTCCTTACAGACTAGATGGGAAATTGCAAATCTTCAGCCATTTTCTTTAAATATGAGTGGTTCACAGATAGGTGGAGGGATGGTGGAAAGATGTATCATGAAGTAGTGAAAGTGAAGTTGCTCAGTCGTGTCTGACTCTTTGCGACCCCATGGACTGTACCCTACCAGGCTCCTCTGTCCATGGGATTTTCCAGGCAACAGCCTTGGAGTGGATTGCCATTTCCTTCTCCGGGGGATCTTCCCAAACCAGGGATTGAACCCTGGTCTCCCACATTGTAGACAGACACTTTACCGTCTGAGCCACCACTGATGAGAGAATCTGTGTGCTCTGACCAACAAAAGGTAAGACCAATACAAAACATTGTCTAGAAACTCAGAAAAGCCTAAAATATTTGAGCAAAACTGTCACATGAATAGGAGTTTCCAGATGGAAAACTAGAAGGCAGGATGCTCTTCGGCCAGAGGCCCTCTGTGCTGGGAGAATTGGAAGTGGCGAAAGCCTGGCATGGCTGGAGCACAGGGGCTATTCCTGCCTGATTCTTGCTTCTGAATATTTGATTAGAATACACTTTCCAGTACCCACACGTCTCTAGTTCCTTGCTTCAGGGCCAGTACTTGCAGTTGGAGTGCTCATCTTTTATTTTGACCTAACCCTCAGCCAAGCATCTTGGTGGGGTTTTCATAAGGAAAAAAATGTTCCAGGGGTATTATAATACAATATAAAAGTCTTTCAAACTTTTTTTGAACACAAAGTTTGTGTAACAGCCACATATATACACACATAAACAATGGAAACACACATTTCACAAAGTAATAATTACGCCATGTTTATTTCACTCTGTTATTTTCTGATCTTTTCTACTTCATTTTTAAAAACTGCTAGTGAGGACCCACCAGATTCCATTCACAGTCCATTAAGAGGGTTTGACTCACAGTTTGAAAACTGCTTGTGTAAGGGGATGATACATCAGGTAGTACTCTCAGAGTACTGCCAGAATTATCCCTCAATTTTTTATTCAGCTGTAAATGGTATCATTTTAAAATTTTAATTTCTGATTGTTTTGTATATAGGAATACAATTGATTTAGCTGTGTTGATTATGAACCCTGTGATCTTGCTAAAACCACTTAGTATTAGTTAGTTCCATGGGTTTTTTCTGTAGATAATCATATCTGTTTTAAATGTTTCATAGACTTCACCAGTGAAGCTTCTTGGGTATGGTTTTCTTTGTGAGAAAGTTTTACACTGCAGATTCAATTTTTAAAATAGTCGTTTGTTTCAGTTTTTGTTTCTTACTGAATGTGCTGCTGTTGTAGTTTCTCTCAAGGGATTTGTCCATTTTCTCTAAATTGTTGAATTTATTTGCATGAAATTTGATTGTAATGTTCCCTTATCCTTTTAATATTTGTACACTCTGTAGTGATATATCTTTTATTCCTGATAGTGGTAACTTGCATCTTTCCTCTTTTTTTCATGGTCCATTTGTCTAGATTAGCAATTTTGTTGATCTAAAGAAGTCAGATTTTGTTTCTTGATTTTCTCTATTTTTCTATTGTCATTAATATTCATGCTAATTTTTATATCTTCTACTTACTTCTGGTTTAATTTGTTGTTTTCTTCCTAGTTTCTTCAGGTACAAGTTGAAGGTCATTGATTTGAAAAGTTCCCTTTTTTATGTACATGTTTAATGCTATAAATATACGCCTAAGTGCTGCTTTAGCAATGTCCCACACTTTGCAGTGCTTTGTGTTCTTGTTTTCATTCTGTTCAGAATACTTTTTAATTTTCCGTTTTATTTCCTCATTTACTCATGGGTTATTTTGACATGTGTTACTGAATTTCCAAATGTTTGTAGACTTCTCAGAGATCTTTCTGTTATTGGTTTTTAAATTAATTCCATTTTGGTTATACTTTGTTGTAACTTAAATGCTTTCAAACTTATCTGATACTTAATTGTGACTCAGAATATATTCTTGGTAAATGTTTTGTACGCGTTTGAAGAGAATGTATATTTTCTTTGTGTTGGGTTCAGGTTGAGTTTGTTGATAGCGTTACTTACTTTTGCTTGGGATTTGTTGAATTTCTTGGATCCCTGCTGCTGCTAAGTCGCTTCAGTCATGTCCAACTCTGTGCAACCCCATAAATGGCAGCCCACCATGCTCCCCCGACCCTGGAATTCTCCAGGCAAGAACACTGGAGTGGGTTGCCATTTCCTTCTCCAGTGCATGAAAATGAAAAGTGAGAGGAAAGTCGCTCAGTCGTGTCTGACTCTTCGAGACCCCATGGACTGCCCACCAGGCTCCTCTGTCCATGGGATTTTCCAGGCAAGAGTACTGGAGTGGGTTGCCATTCTTGGATCCCTACCTACATTTATAGTTTTCGTCTAGTTTGGAAACACTTTGGCTATAATTTCTTGAAAAAATTCTTTTTTTCTCTTTCCTTAGGGACTCCAGCAACATGTTAGACTTTTGAAAGTTGTGCGGCACCTTCCTCATGCTCCTCTCATTTTTTGTAGAGAGGTGGGGGTTCTTTTTTCTGTATATTTTGAATAATTTCTATTACTATGTCTTCAAGTTCACTGATCTTTTCCTCATCTAGTGTTTTTTAATCTCAGACTTTGTAGTTTTCATATTTAGAAATCTGAGTCCTTTAAAAATACTTTCTATTGTCTCTGTTTGACTTTTGAACATAAAAAAATACACTTATAAGTAATTGATGTCCTTAGGTGCTAATTCTAACGTTTGTGACAGTTCTGGGTCAGTTTTGAGTGATCAGTTATTCTCACTGTGGATCATGTTTTCCTACCTCTTATGCCTTTTAATCTTTGATCGGATGCCAGATATTATGAATTTTGCCATTTTGGGTACTGGATATTTCTACAGTTCTATAAATCTTCCTGGACTTTTTCTTAGGATGTAAGGTTACTTGGATACAGTTTGATCTTTTGGGATCTTTCTTCTAAAATTTGTTAGGCGGGTGAGGGGCTCCTACAAGGTCTATTTTATTATTTTCTGCTACTAAGATAAGACCTTCCTGGGTACATTACCCAGTATCCCATAAATTATGAGTCTTTTTAGTTTGGCTGGCAGGAACAAACACTTCTTTTGGCTTCATGTAAACACCAGGCACTGTTCCATTTAATCCTTTCTGGTGGTTCTTTCCATGGCCTCGATTGGTTTCCTCCCATACATGTGCTGGTAAGTCCTTTGCTGAGTTGTTGAGGGCAACTCTTTGCCCATCTCCAGGATTCTCTTTCTGTGCAGCATTCTCCTTCCTGGTAGTTTGCTATGAATTCTGGCTACTTTGGCCTCCCTAGACTCTTATCTCTGCTTCTTCAAAGAAGTCTTAAGACTTTTGCCTCAGCTCCCTCTCATTGTTCCATGGCCTGCTAGCTCTCAGGGCAGTAAAGTAAAAAAGTGAAAGTCGCTCAGTTGTGTCTTACTCCTTGGGATCCAGGCCAAAATACTGGAGTGGGTAGCCGTTACCTTCTCCAGGGTATCTTCCCAGCCCAGGGATTGAACCCAGGTCTCCGCATTGCAGGCGCTTTCTACCATCTGAGCCGCCAGGGAAACTTTTACTCACCTTATTTGTTTTCTGTCTTTAGAAGAAACTCTGTCCTTTTTTGCCTGAGGTTCAGTGACTTGAAAGCAGTGTGTTTAAAGAATTTTGTTTTTTGTTTTAGGCTGGAGAGTGAATCTGATTGCTTGTTACTCCATTTTGGCTGAAAGAGAAGACTAATAAGTTCTTTAAAAGAAAATATATTATACACTAAAAAAAAAAAAAATCAGTAAGTCAAGATTCCAGAAACCATAGAAATGGTGCATCAAAATTTATGCCGAGTGCCTGTTGAAGCAATTATCAGTTTAGGGCATTCTATTCGTGGGATTGGGGCTGATAATATTAAATTTGTGAGTTAGACAAAAGGTCAGGTTGTCATTAAGAGTTTCATTCCTTTATGTATTTATTCCTCTATTTACTTGTACCTTCTTTTACATTATCTCATTGAGACTATGGAAGCATTTAGGTTAGCGTCATAAATGTTACTTTAGGATTTTATTGCTGATGATAGTTAATAGAAGGTTTGCATTTTTTGGTAATAATTTGAATAGCCGACAGAGGATAAGATGGTTGGATGGCATCACCAACTCAATGGACATGAGTTTGAGCTCCAGCAGCTGGTGATGGACAGGGAGGCCTGGCGTGCTGCAGTCCCTGGGGATGCAAAGTGTCGCACTGTATTGTACTGAATGGCTGTATTACTTGAGGATACTGTAAAACTTAGGTTCTGGGGAACTTTTGGGAAAAGTGAGTCACTTCTAGATAACTCAGTACATTTTGTACCTTTTTCTAATGTCAGGCCTTAAAGTTTTTGACTGGAACTCTTAAATAATGTCTTGATATTTCAGTATTGTCTAAAAGATTGTTGTAAACTTAATTTGACCCTATTCTTGATGATAGGGACTATATTATTGACAAACCTTCGGGCCCACTTAAATCTGAGATGTAAGCATAAATACAGAAGTATTTATACATTGCCTGTTCTCTGGTTAACCAAATATAGCATTTTAATCTTTGTGGAAGAAGTGTAATTACTTTCTTTTGATAACCAGGGTAATGACAGTACGGCCTGCTGACAATAGGGTTAGTGACAGTAGGTTATGCAGTAAATAGGGAGATTTTGGCAAAGTTAAAAACCGGGTTGAGGTGAAAATGTAAGTCATTTACAACTAAATCACTTAATATTTAGTTAAAATAATGAGCAATAGTCACATTATTTTTTAAAGATATTCTTGTCACATAAGTATGAAAAGGTGAAAGCCAGTGAAATAAGTAATTGAATTTCACTATCAGATCAGCTTATCACATTGCACCTTAAAATGATTTTACATTGTACTTGTTGATAGAGTGTTAGGCCTTATAGAATTTATTTTATTTTATTTTTTATTTTTTTTACTTTACAATATTGTATTGGTTTTTGCCATACATTGACATGAATCCACCATGGGTGTTACACATGTTCCCCGTCCCAAAGACCCCTCCCTCTTCCCTCCCCATCCCATCCCCGTCCCTCTGGGTCATGTACCAGCCCCGAGCACCCTGTATCATGCATTGAACCTGGACTGGCGATTTGTTTCACATGTGATACATGTTTCAATGCCATTCTCCCAAAGGCCTTATAGAATTAATGGGGGATTCATTTAAAGTACAGAAAGAATTTCATTTCATTAGAGTCTAACTAAATTTTTTTTAAGAAAGTACAGTATTGACAAGAAAATGCATAATTGACAACCTGAAAGTAAATATTAAATACTAAAGTTTAATATTTATAACTTTTTAATAAAATAAACATTTCACTTGGTTTCTGGTTATTATAAAAAACTCATTATAGAAAATATGGAAAATTTAGAAAAGTAGACAGAAAAAAGGAGAAGGCGATGGCACCCCACTCCAGAAGGACGGAGGAGCCTGGTGGGCTGCAGTCCACAGAGTTGCGAAGAGTCGGACATGACTGAGCGACTTCCCTTTCACTTTTTACTTTCATGCATTGGAGAAGAAAATAGCAGCCCACTCCAGTGTTCTTACCTGGAGAATCCCAGGGACAGGGGAGCCTGGTGGGCTGCCGTCTATAGGGTCACACAGAGTCAGACACGACTGAAGTGACTTAGCAGCAGCAGCAGACAGAAAAATGATTACTCATAATTCAAACATTGTAGAGATAACTGCTATTAACCTTTTATTATATCCTTTTAAGTCTTTACCTGTGTGTGTCTGTGTGTATTTAGAGTGGTTGTTACAGTTTTTCTTTTAACCGTTTTTAACGGTGACTCCTAAATGAGTAGATATTTTAGTTTGTGTATTAGTTATAGATAAATTTTTAAATGGTGATAGATTGTTACTACCTGATAGCACAGAATGACATTGAGTAAAAATCTGAATTTAAGCTCTTTTCTTGCCTCTGATTAGCTGTGACCTTAAAACCACTTAAAGTTCTGCCTCTGTTTGCTTTATTAAACCAGTGGGTAATAGTAATTTTCCTCTTTGCCTACATAAAGAAAGTGAAAGCATTAGTCACCCAGTCTTCTTGTCTGACTCTTTGTGACCCCATGGACTGTAACCCACCAGGTTCCTCTATCCATGGAATTTTCCAGGCCAGAATACTGGAGTGGGTAGCCATTTCCTTCTCTAAGGGATCTTTTCAACCGAGGGATCGAACCCAGGTTTCCTGCATTGCAGGTAGATTCTTTACTGTCTGAGGCATCAGGGAAGCTGACATTTGCCTAAGAGGTTTTGGTTTTTGATGGAAATGAAAGTGCTTTTAAAAGATGTGTTGTCAACTGTATTATTTTGTTATAATATTGAATAATATCTAGGTAGTAAATATTTCCATATCTGGTTAAATCTGATTTAACTCTGAGATTTTCTTGTTCTCTCCCTTTCTCCCATTAATCTTTATGAAAAACCATGCCACAATAGAAATTTGTATTTTTTAGATCCTCCTGTAAGCACAAACTTTACTGTATGTATGTATATATATATTTAAATATATATACACACACATATATAGGTATATCTATATATCTCTAAAAATTCTGTCTTTAATTGCAGGGTCTTCAGAGACCTACAGAAACACTTTTGTGACTTTCAGAATAATTATCCCTATATATAAAGTAGTCTTCATCCATTGTTTATAGCATCTTTGTTTACCTACTTGTGCTTTCAAAATCTGACACACCCAGTGAGCTAATTTTCTCTTGACTAAATTTACATACTGTTATCCCAAAGTCTAACGAGCAGAAAGTTGCTGTTAGCTAGTTGTATCCGCTGGAGTAATCTAGAGCAAAATATTACCTTCTGTGAGTTGGAGACAGCAGTGAGGGATAAAATCAGTACAGGGTGAAAGTAAGGCTGTTGAGAATATGAATAAATAAAGTCAGGGTTGTGAACAGTTTCACGTGATGTCACAGTGTTAAGGGCAGAGCCTTGTTAAGCACCATTATGCTTTACATGGTGATTGTGTTTTTGATGACTTTAATTCCTAACGTGCCACCAAATTCTAGTATTTCAGTGTTTGTCCTTATTTCATACTGCTGCTTGCTGTTGCTAAGTTGCTTCAGTTGTGTCCGACTCTGTGCGACTCCGTAGACAGCAGCCCACCAGGCTCTCCCGTCCCTGGGATTCTCCAGGCAGGACCACTGGAGTAGGTTGCCATTTCCTTGTCCAGTGCATGAAAGTGAAAAGTGAAAGTGAAGTTGCTCAGTCGTGTCCGACTCTTAGTGACCTCATGGACTGCAGCCCACCAGGCTCCTCCGTCCATGGGATTTTCCAGGCAAGAGTACTGGAGTGGGCTGCCATTGCCTTCTCTGTTATTTCATACTAGATCCCCTCTTTCCTGAATCATTGTGCATATCCCAAGGCTATTATTTTAACCAAATAGAAAAGTTTTTTTTGTGTGTGATGCAAGAATATGTATTTTAAAAGGCATTGTAAACTGCAGTGCATTGGAAAAATATAATTTATCTTCAGTAAATAGTAAAACTTAGTAACTGGTTTTTCACCTTAAGTTTCTGATATATGTGGTACAGAGAATCTGCAGTTACCATGTCAGCTTTACCAGGAATACACACAATATCTAGCTTTATTTTCATCTTGAAGTGTGCTCATGAGACCCTTTGGACTTCCCTGGTTGTACTGCCAGTGACTTCCTCAGTCCAGCATGCTCAGGCAGGCTTAGTGGGCGCCGAGTGAAAGGTTTGTTGCCACCTGGAAACAGAGGCTGGGGAATACTGGAGGCCAGTGCTGAGATACCAGTCCCTCTCCAGCTGCCATTACTGCTGCTTGAAATTTTATTTTTACAAACTTGGGTCCCCATGTGCCATGCTGCCACCACTACTGCCAAATAGGAAAGTTTTAAGGATCATTTTTGTGCCTGAGAATTATTCCCTATTGACAATATTGATACATAGCAGAGTTAGTAAATATTACTTTCTCTTCATTTATGTCTAGCTCTACTATTTAAAACATTTCTCCCTGGTCTTTAAATGATATAAAGAAAAGATTTGTTAGATATCACCCAGCTTTCCTAGAGTTGCCGACCACTGAATTAAATATAAAAAGCTCCTGCTCGCCTTGTGGCATGCTGTATAGCATTGTCTTGGTGAGAAGCAATCTGGTGGCAAGTTATCCCTTCATATTTTTTTTTTTCTGTTTTTATATCTTAACATATAAACTAACAATTAGAAGTTACTTAGGGCTCTCTGTAACTTAGTTTGAACTGTGAGAGGTCATGACTGTCCTCCTTGAAGTGCTCTCCCGGTGTCCTTGAAGTAAATTTTGGGTGTGCCACCGAGCCTGGCTCTGGTGGCCGTCCTCCGTTTGGCTGCAGCACACCACTTTCCCTTGAAGCACTGGCAGTGTAGGCGCCCTGCCCTTCATGGGTCAAGGGCTGAGCGTGTAAGTCAAGCTGCACTTACTGGCTGTATTACAAAGAATAAGAAAATGAAAATGAGAGAATATTAAAATCTTTTATATTATTAATGGATCAAGTAAGAATAGTATAAACATGGCAGATTTGTTGATCTGGTCAGTGTTTTTAACCCTGTTATGTGACTGTCAGAGAACTCTGAAATGAAGTGAGAGTGTGTTGGAACTCCTCCAGGCCACCCTCAGGTTTGGTAATTGGTTGAGAGAACTCACAGGACTTGGTGTATACTTGTACTTAGGCTTAAGGATACAAAGCGTAATCAGCAAAAGGAAAGGTGAAGTGTTGGGGAAGCCAGGTGCAAGCTTCCAGTCTTCTTTCAGCAGTCACAGGATGTAGGTAATTCTTCTAGCAGTGAATTGTGACAACATATTGCAACTGTTGCCAACAGGAAACCTTGTTAGAGACCCAGCACCCAGGGTTTTTACTGGGGACTAGGAGCCTGGTGGGCTGCAGTCTGTGGGGTCGCAAAGAGTCAGACACAACTGAGCGACTTCCCTTTCACTTTTCACTTTCATGCATTGGAGAAGGAAATGGCAACCCACTCCAGTGTTCTTGCCTGGAGAATCCCAAGGACGGGGGAGCCTGCTGGGCTGCTGTCTATGGGGTCGTCTGTGGGGTCGCACAGAGTCAAACATGACTGAAGTGACTTAGTAGCAGCAGCAGCAGCAGCAGCAGCGGTCACTTAGAAAGCCCATACCGGGCACATAATGGAATCAAAGCAGATATTTAGCATAAACTATTATTTGTACATATAGTTTAGGCACAGTGAGCCACTCTTATCAATTAATTGTGAGAACCCTCCTGAAATTCAGGTTCCCACAACCTCCCAGATGTCATCCAAGGGCCAACCTTGAAAGCAGGCCAAAATAGCAGTCAGGCCTGCTGTGTTAACTCTTTGCATAGAGATAATCTTAGCTTTCACTTTTCTTCGCTTTTTCTCTTTACATTGATAACTTTATCTCAGTTTCTCATTCTTCACTAGAATCTTAAGCCATTTTTCTGTATTCTGTTATTTATTTTTTGGTCACGCCATGCCACGCAGCACGTGGGATCTTAGTTACCAACCAGGGATCGAACCCATGCCCCCTGCAGTGGAAGGGGAGACTTAACCACTGGACCACCAGCGAAGTCCTGATATTATATTATTTTAAATACATATTTTCATTGCGTTATTTCATTCTTTGTCTGTGTTACCTGTTTTTTTCATTATCACCATCATGGCATCTCTCAAGTCTTTAAAGTTTTAGTTGCTCAATTGTGTCTGACTTTTTGTGACCCCATGGACTGTAGCCTGCCAGGCTCCTCTGTCCATGGAATTCTGCAGGCAAGAATAGTGGAGTGGGTAGCCATTTCCTTCTCTAGGGATTCTTCCTGATCCAGGGATAGAACTGGGTCTCCTGCATTGCAAGTGGAGTCTTTACCACTGAGCCACGTGGGAAGCCCCAAGTCTTTAAGTGGTAGCGGTAATTTCCCAAATTGCTTTCACCTTGGGTGTTCCTCCCATATTACCTCATACTGTATTAGTCAGGAAACCAAGTAGAGAGTCTGTTAGTTGCTGAATATATCTAGTACAAGTTCCTAGAGAAATAGCCTCTATATCATTGGTTTTCAAACTGTGGGACGTCTGAGTTCTCTGGAAAATTTGTTAAAACACAGATTGCTGACTCTGTCCTCCAGAGTTTCTGATTCAGGATGCCTAGAGTGGGGCCTGAGACTTTGCCCTTCTGACAAGTTCCTGGGTGATGTCAGTGGTGTTGGTCCTGGTGGCACACTTTAAAAACCTCTTTTCTCGTTTATGATGAAATGTAAACTCCTGCACACCAGCATCCTGTGCTCTGTGGAATCTGTGTGTGCGCATGCCTGACACAGTGCTGAGAGTGAGCCAGCAGTTGATGGCACTTGTCAACCTGTGTGTGTGTGTTGTGCACCTGCTACTTTTCTTTGGAGACGTTCGTGGGACATATGCTCATGTCGATCAGCCTAGGAAATGGTTACTAGAAAAGCATACTTTCTTATCTATTTTTAAGATAAATCATAGAGCCCTCATATTTTTATGTGCTCAGGGAATCTTCCTCATATCACTTGGAATTTATCATGTCACCTGGGTAATTACAGTCTGGTGGATTCTTTCTTCAATATTTTCTTGAGGACAGTCGATTAGCAAGGGAAACGCAAGAATTTTAGAGCTCTGTTGGCTTTCCTCTCCAGTTGGGAATGCTTTATGGAAGGGAGTACCATTGGAATGTTTTTAATGACTGCAGTCGTGTCCGAGGATCATAAAGTGGCAGTTTAGCTGTGATAAGATAGGCATGGTCATCATAAAAGACAGCAAGGTGGGTTTGATACTGAAATCCTGAGAATGTACTGATCCACCTAGGGTCTTATTTTCACTGCAGCCTTTCAGAATTGTGAGTCAAATTAGTTTGAAGTTTCTGAGATTTTAATTTGTAAGTTTTGGCAATGCCCCAGCCCCCATCCAAATCATGCTGTCTGGAATATATGATATTAAATGTGTCCAGTCAGTCTTCTCACTGTCACAGTCCTTGAAGAGTTACTTAAAAAAAAATTCCTTTTAACAACATTGCTGAACTTGGAGAGCATTGTACTAGGTCAGATAAACCTAACACATATTAGATATTATCACTTAAAGGTTAGAATATTTTTAAAAATAAGTGAATATATAGATTAATTTGAACTTGCAGGGGGGAAATTCTTTTGTCTTTAAATATTGATTTGTTCTTTTGCTCATTATGTCCAATGGGATAATGAATTTTTGAAGACAGGAAAAATATATTTTGTATTTTGCATATTCTGGGCACCTCACCAGGAACTGCCTACTGGTAGTTCAGTTTTGATCTGGTTTGATTGATTGATTGGTTCATTCATTCACTTAACTAATGTTTTATTGAGTAGTTATTATTTCTACTTTATTTTTTTTGCACAGCTTGTGGGATCTTAGTTCTCCAACGAAGTATCAAACCCAGGCCCCAGCAGTGAAAGCACCGAGTCCTAACTGTGGGGCCTCCAAGGAATCTCTGTCCCTTACTTATTCTTGACTAGCACTCTGTTTCTTTCTTCTGATTTGTCAAGATATTCTAAGTTTTGAAAAATATGGCTGGAAAAAGTAGAGAAGTCTGGTGAAAATAAAAACTACTGTCTTTTTAGTATAAATATATTTTAAATAAGTTGATAAGAGTGTAGAGCCAGACCTATAAAGGCCTGTAAGTTGATTTTTAAAAATTGAAGACCAGAAGTTATAGTTTAGTGTTGTTTTCTAATGCTGCTGTAATAATGACTGATGACTTTCAATAACTTCTTAAAATGTTTTTTCCATAGGAAAGATAACCAAAATGCACATAATAGTGGTTTCCTTATAGAAGAAGTAGGGTCAGTGGTGGTGGGAGTTTTACAGTTGGTGGTAACCTCAAGAGATGTTTTATTATGATAATTCTTTCACATCTTAAACATTCATGACAAATATTTTCACATTAAATAATAAAGTTAAAATGACCATAAAAAAATCTGGTGTTTTACTTTGTGTGTCCATATTTCATTATTCTTTATTGTTCTTCTAGAATTTTATATATCATGGCAATTTCACTTAAAATTTGAAACTGGAATTGGTTTCCTATTTGTATAATAGGATCTAAGTTCTAATTAGCCCAGGACGTTGTAGATGCTCAGTAAATGTAGACTTGATACAACATTTTATGTCTTCTTTCTGATGTGTTTAATTAAGGCTATTTTGGTTACAGTAATAGAAACCATCTCAATTATTGAAAGCCAAAAAGTGAATTTATTTTATGGATACTGAATACCTGCAAGTAGAGAGCCCAGTCAGGTTTGAGGAGAGATTGAACTTTTGGAAAGCTAGCAGAAACTAAGTCTAGTGGTTCTCTCAGTCACCTAACGGACACACACGCTCATACGTGTCCCTTTTGTTCTCTACATGTCTGTGCTTTTTCTTTATTACTGTTTCTCTGTCTTTGCAGACTGGTTTTCTTTCCTCCCTACACATGCCAGAAAATGGCTAACACAGGTTTTTATCACCCTGCTCTCCCAGAAAATTGACAAGTCTTTCAGTTTTGAATTCTTAACAGGGAGAACCTGTTTGGCACACTTTGGATCAGATGCTGACAATCTGTATAATCAAATTCTTGACGGCAAAGCGTATTGCCAGAACATACCTCTTTGTTAAGAGAAATAATCTGATAATTGGTGCTTGTCGCATTAACAGCTTATTCTTTATAAAACTATATGGACTCTTTTTAAAAATTTGATCATCTCATAAGTTATAAACTGCATTTTAGGTTTATCAGCATATGACAGTTTTATGTGCAGTAAGTAATTTTATTATATGTTTTTTTAATATATAATTTACTTATAAAATATATAAATACACCTCATATGTTTACTTTATTACTGTTATCAATTCCACTTTGCAAATGTGAAATTAGGCTCAGAGAAGTTAAATAACATGTCCCAAAGGTCATATGTGACCTTCTGTGGTGGCTCAGTGATAAGGAATCCACCTGCTAATGCAGGAGACCCAGCTTCGATCCCTGGTCCAGAAGAGGACCTTCTCCTTTAGAGAAGGAAATGGCAGCCTACTCCAGTATTCTTGCCTGGGAAATCCCACAGACAGAGGAGCCTGGCGGGCACTGTCCATGGGGCTGCAAAAGAGTTGGACATGACTTAGCAGCTAAACAGCAACAACAAAGGTCACATAGATGTGGAGTTTGAACCCAGATACTCTTGATTCCAGAGCTCATGCTTTTGACCTCTCGGTATATAAGGTTCCTCCCAATTTATCTGACCTTTGTTTTTGAAATGTGAATAATTTTTACCTTAAGGAAAATCCCATTTAGCAGGGCTTAACTAATTAATGTCTAACTTCTGTGGTTCAATAAATGATTCCTGAATTCCTCTTGTATATAGCTACAATTCTAGGACTGGGATATCTGAAGATAGATAAATAAGATGCAGTTTCTGCTTTAAGTAGCTCAATCTAGGAGAGAAGACACATACAAATCACTAAAATACAATGTGAAATGTTCATCTTCACAGAGTGTTTATACCCATTTGGACCAAGCAAAGCTAGTATTGTAGTATGGCAGTGAGTATTGTAGCATTGGTTTACCAAAAGCGTTACCTTGGGCTCTGAAATTAGAGTGCATTCTATGGCTTAGAATTTCTGTTTATTACGTATTATATGGTTCAGTTTCTTTTGCTCACTAGACAAAGAGTGGATAGATTTTCAAGCGATCAGAAATTATGGTTTGCTTTTGATGGCTTCTTTCAAGGTCATATCTGTGTATCTGTCTTGTCTGTATATATATATATATATATATATATATATATGCTTTTTTTTTTTTTTGGCCATGCTCTGTGGCTTGTGAAAGCATGCAGTCCTAACCATTGGACTTCCAGGGAATTCCCAAGGTCATATTCTTGAGAATATAAAACCAGACGAAAACGTGGTTGGTGAACAGATAGCCATCAGGTGGGAAAATAGCTGTAGCTTCATTAGTGGTGTAATGAGTCCATCGGTGGTTGGCCCAGCACCCAGATTTCTGTGTGAGGCCCAGTTCTCTGGCAGTAGGAGTTGATATACAGAGGTGGAGTCCTGCAAGCTCCAGAGTGGTTTGTCCTGCAAAGCTGTCTTGCGCATGGGCAATAGAGAGAAACTGTGTCTGAGCAGCTTGTGGAACAGGACTGTTTTGTTTCTTGGGTGTTGGTCTGTGGTTTGCCAGCTGCTTAAAGGAAGTGAAGAAAATCAATATGAGATTGAAACTAATAAAAAATTGCCAATATTTGACCTTTTTTGATTTCAGAAAAGTAGCAATTTCATATGATTTCATCTAATATTTGCTAAGTGTTTTACTCAGAACCTGTCAGTCTCCAAAAGTTTCTGAACATGCTACCTAATTTAAAACTCTCAAGCACCCTACACAGTCAGTTTACAGAGAGGAAACCAAAAATCAAAGTGGTGGGGTGACATACACCCAAAGACATACCCAAAGTTATTCAGTAAATGAATTGCAGTCTCTTGTTCCAAAACCAGAGTGTGTTCAAATTTGCCAGAGTCTTAATCTGTACGTTGAAATCAGATAACAGATAAGTGATGGCTTGTATCCAGAGAGCTGGTGAACCAAGACCCAAGCCACAAGTCCACATGGCCAGACATAAATCATTACAGTGCCAGCTTACAGTTTTTCTTTGTGCTTCTGAGTTTTGAACTGGCTGTAACCTTCACTTTTGAACTGTGGTGTTGGAGAAGACTCTTGAGAGATCCAGCCAGTCCATCTTAAAGGAGATCAGTCCTGGGTGTTCATTGAAAGGATTGATGTTGAAGCTGAAACTCCAGTACTTAGGCCACCTGATGCGAAGATCTGACTCATTTGAAAAGACTCTGATGCTGGAAAAGATTGAAGGCAAGAGGAAAAGGGGATGACAGAGGGTGAGATGGCTGGATGGCATCACTGACTCAATGGACATGGGTTTGGGTAAACTCCAGAAGTTGGTGATGGACAGGGAGGCCTGGCGTGGTGCACTTCATGGTGTCACAAAAAGTCTGACATGACTGAGCGACTGAACTGAACTGAACCTTTGAGATTATTAAAGTTTAAACTTTATAAATAAGCATGATATGTTCTGAGTGATGTTATGCTAAAGTAGATTCATTTGAATAAGGTTTTGGTTTCAATAGCAAGATAACAGATAAGTTTAACTTCTCTGAGAGCAAAATAAATTGTCTACCTTTATGTTACATGGAGAAAGTGCCTTTGCTTTTTGGCACATAGAATAATGTCTTAAATACAGCTGGCACTTAATAAATGTCCTTCCCAGTTTACTTCTCTCTTAGCTCTTTGCAGATGATGAGCATTCTAGTTAGAATGTCTTTTTTGAGTTATTTAAGTTTCCAGGAATATGCAGACAACCCCTCTGTGAATATGTAGGTCTCTCTCTGGTTAATAGACGTGGGTCTAAAATTTACTTATAAATAATTTGTGGTTCCATCTCACAAGGTAACTTAAATTTTAGGAAGAAAATTAATAAATACATACCATCCAGAGAGAATTCTTGTGCTTGGAGGAAAGGGTTGATTTTTTTTTTAATATGGAAGAACTTTTACAGTTCAGTTTTTTTAAAAATGAGTAACTCTGATAAAGAACACGTAATGAGGTGGATGAAACTGCAGCCTATTATACAGAGTGAAGTAAGCCAGGAAGAAAAACACCAATACAGTATACTAACGCATATATATGGAATTTAGAAAGATGGTAACGATAACCCTGTATGTGAGACAGCAAAAGAGCCACAGATGTATAGAACAGTCTTTTGGACTCTGTGGGAGAGGGTGAGGGTAGGATGATATGAGAGAATGGCATTGAAACATGTAAATTATCACATGTGAAACAAATCGCCAGTCCAGGTTCGATGCATGAGACAGGGTGCCCAGGGCTGGTGCACTGGGATGATCCAGAGGATGGGATGCGGAGGGGGGTTCAGGATGGGGAACACATGTACACTCATGGCAGATTCATGTCAATGTATGACAAACCAATACAAAATTGTAAAGTAAAATAAACTGAAAAATAAAACCTAAAAAAAGAACACATATGAGCAGTTAATAGAAAAAATATACAAATATCCAATAAATACATGCTGTTTAAAAATAATTTTTTTCATGTATTTCAACTTTATAGTATGCAGAATTTATATAATCTCTATATATGTATACATATATTGGGTTGGCAGAAAAGTTCTTTTGGATTTTTCCATAACATTTTATTGCTGTCTTCAGACTTTGAGAGCAAGCTGCAGACATGATGTCCTTTCGTCCCTAAATACTGAAGAGCATGCTACTGCTAAGTCACTTCAGTTCAGTTCAGGTCAGTCGCTCAGTCATGTCTGACTCTTCTCGACCCCATGAATTGCAGTACGCCAGGCCTCCCTGTCCATCACCATCTCAGTTGTGTTCAACTCTGTGCGACCCCACAGACGGCAGCAGACACTCCTCCTTATTGTGCATTCAGCTGTCTAAATCGGAAAATCAGCATTGGTATGGTACTACCATCCTAGTCTTGAGACCGTTTCAGAGTTCAGCAACTTTCCTAATAAGTCTTTTTCCTCTTCTGGCCCATGCTCAGTCCAGGAATACACGTTACATTTGATTATCACGTCTCTTCAGAGTGCTTCAATTTGAAAGTCATGCCCAGTTTTCACTATATTTCATGTCCTTTAGTGTGTTAAGGAATACAGACCTTATATGTCGTGCATCTAATTTTTCTCATCGTCAGAATCATTCTTGGCATGTATATCACAGGAAGGATGTGCTTTTGTTCTCAGTGCATGGCATCATTCCACTACTGATAATTGAATCACATGCCAGGAATATTCGATATCCCATTCTTTATCACACCTTCACTCATCAGTTTAGGATCTATTGACAACGCTGTGAAATCAATCACCTTCATGATGGTTGCTAAAAGATAATTCTCTGTTTCCATAATTCTTGGTACATTTATTAACATTTTACTGTAAGGAAGAGCTTTCCTCTTTCTACATTTTTTAAATTTATTCATCATTCATTCATTTCCTGTCCATATGGAATCATAGACGCAAGTTTTACTGAGTGGGTTTTGATTTTTTACCTGAATATAATTTACTTACACACATACACATCTTAAGTCATTCACTTTTGATATATACATATATCCCTAACAGGATTATGGGACAGCCAATACTTACTTTGATACTGAAGGTTTCCCTCATTTGGCCAGTAGGAGCCCCTTCGAGGTGGCTCTGTGTCCCTTTGAAATGTTCCGATTATTCATTGAGCATTTCTTTACCTTGTGCAATAAGATATTTTAGATTCTGCTTGTACTTTCTCTGCCCAACTTTGAAATTAGCTGTTTCTCCAAGGATCCTTGTTACCTTTTGATGTAGTATGGGTTCATCTGTTCGAATTATCTCCAATATTGTTTTAATGCCTCTTTGAGATTGTTGCATATAAAAAAGATGGTTTTCATAGATTTATTATCACACTGTGTTTAAATACATTTATTTACTGAGAATTTTAGTATCAAATTTAATATCTTGATTCTCTTGGCTACACTGGCACTGCCTTAGTAATCAATTTGAATGCTTACTGTTTTTAAAAAATACCTCAATAAAATGTCATCTAGCATGTTTTCCTTTTTGAAAAATATATCTTGAGTAACGGAATATTTCTTAGGCAGTACCAACGTTAGTCATTTGGAGCGTTGATTAAACTGTTCTCTCTCTTAAACTAGCATATATTGTGTACTGTAGCCCAAGGCACATAAGAGATTATTGTTGATTCATTTGAGTACTTATATATTTCCATGGTATTTTGGCTTCCTGAAGGATTATTATCCTCCAATAGCTAATTTAAAATTGCTTATGCTTTTTAGTGTTTCCATGGAATTTAATGGTTTTTAGGTGCCAGTTAGGACACTTGGTAGATTGACTAGAAAAATGATTGTTTAACCAGTGCTGAGATAACTGTGAGGTAGCTGTTGCCTTGACAACTGGAAAACTGTTCTGTTTGCTAAACAAAGGGATGGTAATTTAGTCATTTAATTTCCTTTTTGGCATGGAGGTGGGTTAGAAAAACATTTTATTTTAGCCTCTGAGATGGTCTGTATTTTTTACCAAAAGCAGCAGAACAAAAAAAGAAGGTAAGAGTCATTTTTTTTTTTCTGGTGGTATACATTGCACACCTTACAGGGTTGGTGTTGGTCAAAAGTATCTTGGTAGATCTGACATGCTTTTTGAATAGCTCTGCTTTGGATCAAAGTACAGTGGCCTCAAAAGAGAGGTGTTATCTTGGTAATCTTCCTGCTACACTAAAGGACTCTGATAGACTTTTTCTAGCAACCCCACGAACACTTAACCTCTCCTGCTACTAGAATTCAACATGACTGCTTTGTTTCTGAATTGAACAGGGGGATACTATTTTAAAGATTCCTTATCCATATACACAGTTATACTGGAATCTGTTTTATTTATGTGGAATCTCTTTTGTATAGGACTTAAACATTTTTTAAACTCACAATTGTACCTCCAGAATATTGAGTAATAATAGCCTTTATTTGGTATTGTATGCTGGGTCCTGTTCTAATAAGCACTTTAAATGTAGCAGTTCAGGCTTCATCCCTGTGAGATAGTCACTATTTATTTTGTCTAGAGGCAGGGGTATCTGGCTGCTCAGTGGTAGATTGGAATGTCAGCATCTAATTCAAGAGCCTATGCTCTTAATTGCTATATTATACTGATTCTCATTAATAGAATCACTCCAAACACACTGGAGAATATAGACAAGTATTACTAAGAATGTTCAAAATAAACTCTCTTCCCAGTGACTAACAGATTATAATATTTTGAGTATTATAATTGATAATTGTGGGAGCCAGATTTAAGGGAGAGTTATCACACAGTTATGTCTTCTTCTTTTAATACGTGTGATATGTTCCTTAGTTTATATTTTAAAAAATAAAGAGCTACATGCCAAACGTAAAAAAACAAAAAGTAAACTTCTTTTTAGAGCAAAACAGGAAAACATACTTTGAATAAAGTGTTTTCATTTCCATACCTCTCCTTTCCAGTCCCTTTCTCATAGGTTAATCCCTCTTTAATAGTTGTCTTTAGCTTTAATGTGCATGTTTTTCTGTGTGTATACTGTATCAAATATATCTTTGATTATTCCTGCATTTCTAGAAGCATAAAAAGTATAACAGTTTAAAGATATGTACATATTACCAGTTACTCTGTACTTTGCTCTCATTAGATTAGCAAAGAAATAATATATTCTGAGGAGTAGTGACACTGGTTGAAAAAGTGAGAAAAGTGGTTAAACTTTCTCTTTGCCCTAATTTATGATGAGCAGTCATAAAATGAGGTTTTGCCTCTCCCATTTTAAAAAGAAAAACAAGGAGGGGGAGCCAAATTCAAATTTACATTGGTTTAATGGCTTGTTTGCCCACACATGCAATGTTTCATAATAGTGACTGTGAATATTTAAATACTTTGGGCATCATAACTGATTACTCTTAATACTAGTCCTGTTTTTCTGATGTGGATGGACACTGAAGTTTAGGGAGGTTCTGAAGCCTATGAAGATGCACCTAGTTAGCATAATAAATACAGCTGGGATTAGGACCGTGTCTTCTGCTTTGAGAACCTGTGCTGTTAGTATCATATTACGGGAATTATAGAGTGATAATTTGTGATCTGCTAAAATTACATACTGGACATGGAACAACAGACTGGTTCCAAATAGGAAAAGGAGTACATCAAGGCTGTCTATTGTCACCCTGCTTATTTAACTTACATGCAGAGTACATCATGAGAAACACTGGGCTGGAAGAGACACAAGCTGGAATCAAGATTGCCGGGAGAAATATCAATAACCTCAGATATGCAGATGACACCACTCTTATGGCAGAAAGTGAAGAGGAGCTAAAGAGCCTCTTGATGAAAGTGAAAGAGGAGAGTGAAAAGGTTGGCTTAAAGCTCAACATTCAGAAAACTAAGATCATGGCATCTGGTCCCATCACTTCATGGAAATTGGATGGGGAAACAGTGGAAACATTGTCAAAACTTTATTTTTGGAGGCTCCAAAATCACTGCAGATGGTGACTGCAGCCATGAAATTAAAAGATGCTTACTCCTTGGAAGGAAAGTTATGACCAACCTAGATAGCATATTCAAAAGCAGAGATATTACTTTGCCAACAAAGGTCCGTCTAATCAAGGCTATAGTTTTTCCAGTGGTCATGTATGGATGTGAGAGTTGGACTGTGAAGAAAGCTGAGCACTGAAGAATTGATGCTTTAGAACTGTGGTGTTGGAGAAGACTCTTGAGAGTCCCTTGGACTGCAAGGAGATCCAACCAGTCCATCCTAAAGGAGATCAGTCCTGGGTGTTCATTGGAAGGACTGATGCTGAAGTTGAAACTCCAGTACTTTGGCCACCTCATGCGAAGAGTTGACTCATTGGAAAAGACCCTGATGCTGGGAGGGATTGGAGGCAGGAGGAAAAGGGGGCGACAGAGGATGAGATGGCTGGATGGCATCACTGACTCTATGGACATGAGTCTGAGTGAACTCTGGGAGTTGGTGGTGGACAGGGAGGCCTGGCGTGCTATGATTCATGGGGCTGCAAAGAGTCAGACACGACTGAGTGACTGAACTGAAAATTATATACGGGCTTCCCTGGTAGCTCAGTGATAAAGAATCTGCCTGCCAACAGAGAAGATGCAGGTTTAGTTCCTGGGTTGGAAAGATCCCCTGGAGAAGGAAATGACAACCCACTCCATATACTTGCATGGGAAATCCCATGGAGAGAGAAAAGCCTGGTGGGCTATAGTCTTTGGGTTCACAGAGTCAGGCACAATTTAGTGACTAAACAACAACACAATTATATACACAAATCTGACCATGTATGTTGTAAGTTTCATTTGTTGTTTTGTAGAAATTCATGTTCTGGTTAGCATAGTTTCACTTCTAGACAATTAATGTGTCTCAGTATCCTATTCTGACCATCTGTGTAGCTCCAACCTGTGTTAAAATGCAGGCTTGTTAAACAAATGTATACAGAATTCAGATTATTCATCTGAATAATTAAGGGAAATTAGAGACAAAAAAGTAACTTACCTATGATGATACAAAAAAAAAAAAAGAGAGACAGACAAATTAAAATCAGGGCATAGATCTTTGCTTTTCTTATGCTCTTTTGAGAAATTAACACTGTTCTAACAATGTATTTAGCAAGTTTTTTTTAAACTTCAGCTTTCCTTTACAAGTGTTTTTCTAATTGACATTTTCTTTATGTACTTTGCTAATTCCTTTTCTTGGATTCTAGTGTGAAGGAAGGAAAATATTACTCCCTGAAAGTAATAATTTGCCTTCATGAAATCTGAGCTAATTATTACTCTTTTCTATCCACATGGATTTCCATTTGCTTACAATGTGACTTTGATTTGGAGGAAAAATCACCTTTCTCAAATTCAAGTTGAGTAAATCTGCTCAGTAAGCATAGTTATTGTTTGCTAATGTTGGACTGTGACCAGTTTTTGATATGAATATTAGTGAAAAGAATACTTAAATGAGTTTATATATACTAGTAGTCTAAATATTACTGTTCTGTTTCACCACCTGCCCCACCTTTTTGGTTTAGAATTCTCTATAATAAAAGTATCTAAAAAGCGTATAATTTTTAAATATTTATTTGTTCCTGTTTGGGCACGAACATGTACTTTTAGATGACCTCTGATTCTTTTCTGTATTTCACAATTTCTGGTTCCTCATTAATTTTTATTGAACCAAACTATTTATCTATGAAAATAAAATTTTCCTGGCTAATGAGGCAGGAAGTATTAATGGGAGAGGTTGTGAGTTGTGGAGGTTAATGAGCCTTATGGTCATGAAGCAGCCCCTTTATCTGGGCTTTAGCAATAACACAAAATTTATCAATTGAATTGATGTCTTTTTGACAATTTCTGAGTGAAGTACTGCAAATTCCTTTTCATATTCTTGCTAAAATAAAGCCACTAGCCTGTCTGGAATTAAGTCAAAATTTTGACCAAGAAAGGTGATTATTTTAAGAGGGCTCAGCCATAAGGTAGAAATGCATTTATTAAATTAAGTTGCAAAGACTAGTACAAAGTTATCAAATTGTAGTTTATGGTATCAGCCTATTTAAAAAATAACAATGCAGAAATGATTATCTTTCTATGAGGGTATACTTCTGCTATAGCATAAATTGAAATGTAAGCATTTTCTTAAGTAGATTTAAGAAATCATATACTTGATATGTTTTAAGTGTTTATTTTAAAAATGTGTGAGGCAAATGGCCATTAAGGAGGATGACCTGATATGTTTAGTTGTAACTCTTTTTTTGGTTTCTGGTACCTCCCCACCTTTCAAAAAGTTATTAAAATTATTTGCTATCTTTATGATAATTTTTGTTATAGAATATTTTTTTAGAGGTAGATCTCTTCTATGTGTACTAGCCAGAACTATTAGGGGTAAATTTATTTTAAGATCCAAATGAAATTGATGTTCTCATTAGTTATTGCTATATAGTAGTATTTTTCCACCTTGTATTCTGTGGAATTTCTGCAGGATGTTAATAGATGTTAATTTTAAAAAAGGATTCTTTGGACAAATAGACTGGGAAATAATGAGACAGAATGGGAATTTATTCAGTAAACTGATTTTCCCAGACTCCCGACTCTTTTTTTTTTTTTTTCCTGGTGGTATATCTTGGTATATTAATTTTTCTTGTAAAACATTTTAGGAGAAGTTACTTGTATAATCTTTCTTTGTCTGTGGAATTAAGTAGAATCCCTTAGAACTATAGCTCCTGTGCAGAAAAAGAATCTGATTATAAAAAAACAGCTAGATTAGGACTATTAAAATTAAATCACAGTGAAAAAGCTTAGAATAATATTTATTGTAGATGGGAAGTAAACAGTGAATTCATGCCAAAGCAGTTGAGACATTTTGGCTGATTTTTACTTGAGATTTTTCAAATTGGATTTCTTTGTACAGTTTTTAACAATAGTTTGAATCTATGTGGTTTTTCCTTACCCTCTTTTATACTGTTCTCCCTTAGAGTCATCTTGATAGGGAGCTGTTCTGAATTTGAGTGGCTGTCAAAAGAATAGCCTAAATATGAAAAGAAATTTTCTTTGAGCTTTAAGGATGTTCCTTTTCTTTCAGTGGTTATTTAGTAAAGAAAATTTGAATAAAAGAGTGGATAGAATGATACATACTTGTGATTGAGCTAATTCATACCATGTGTGTTTTATGTAGAGAAAAAAGATGCCTTTGTATCTTCTTTGATGTACATTTTGGTACGTGTAAATAGGCCTTACGTATTTTACGTATTTTTAAGTTAGAGTATTTTTTAGATTGTTCCTGTTAACAGTACATTCATGTATTATAACTTTTATAGCTGTAACAGGATTAGATCGGTCATTCTAAAGTCTAATTGGGGGAAAGAACTCGAAAGTTTAAATCTAATAATAAGTTTTTGCATTTTTAGGCGCTTGATGAACCTCCCTATTTGACAGTGGGCACTGATGTGAGTGCTAAATACAGAGGAGCCTTTTGTGAAGCCAAGATCAAGACAGCAAAAAGACTTGTCAAAGTCAAGGTACAGTATATGTAGATTTTATAAATTATATATTTAGTATTTAATATCTGAACTTTTATTTGGTGAATGTATTAAGAATTCTTTCTTCTGCGAGTTTAGTTTCTAAGAGTAAAGATTGTAAAAATAACTGAAAACAAAGCATTATTTGTGATTCTTAAGTGTTCTAATTGGAATGAAATTAGATGATCATAATTGGTATTTTGAATGCCATTTCACTACAGACATGGTATTGTTTGTATTGTTAACCTTTTAGAACTGGAAAGGACCTTAGAAGTCATGTAGTTTAATTTTTTAATTTTATCCTAAGGAAAATGGGACTCAATAAAGGGTCAGTGATTTGTCCAGAGCCATTCTGGAAAATTAGTGACAGAATGGGAATTAGAATAGTACATCAATTTTAAGACCCTTCCCCATTTTAACCATGAAATTGAGATGTGGTTTATAACTGATGATGGTGGATCTCGTTGTTGATTCCTTATCTTCCACTTTTCTTGAAAAAATCTTGCTAAGTATTTATTGACTTGCAAACTGTGCAGGTGGGAAGGAGGATGGGGATATGAGAATAACCTTGTGTCTTTTCAAGAGATGTAGAATCTAGGTTAGCAGATACCCCATAAAATATTGTTTTGAACATCACCAGTAAAACAGCCATAGAGGTGTAGTACTTGAGCTATCAGAGCTTCTTCCATGCTTGTGTGCCTTGGTTCTTTCCTTATGCATGGATATGTTGAAAAAAGCTTCAGGGTGATGCTAATTTACACTGCTAGTTAAGAACCATTGTGACAGGGCCTTTAAATTAACTGTAAGCCTGTAGGATGCTGATCTGGTCTCCCTCCCTGCCTTCAGGTTTCACATGCTTGGTGTACCTAAGCTCCTGTAGTGCCTTTTCTTGTTCTGACTTCACGCGCTAGTGTTCTCTGAGCACTCACTTTTGCCATTTCTGTCTTGTAGATGAAGAGAAAGTTGTTTAAAATCAGTTTTCTCACTCTTTAAGACAGAGCTACTGAGAGCACATGTAATACCTTAGTGTGAATTAGACAGAAATCTCTCCCTTTGGAGAGAAGTGGAACTTCCCTCAGCAGAACTTGGCCTCCAGATAAGCACCTTCTAACTTGTGCTGATTAGAAAAGGTGTTCCTTTGGGCAAGAGCCATGTGTTACTCCAGGAACCATGCTTCACTGGAATTTAGCCATGATCTGTGATCTCACCTGGTTGTCTCTGTGTACTGTATGAACCTGCAGAATGACACACAGCAGTTCTGCCATTTCTTGCTGCCAGCGAGAGGAAGGAGGCAGTCTGTACTACTTGTGCTGACAGCACAGAGCACCAGCTAGTGCCTTGTGTCTTATAAGCAGTGGCTGTCTAAAATTTGTTCTTAGTTCTGTAGACGGCTCTAAAAATGTGTTTATAGTTAAAAGCTAATGATTTTCTCAACAGATATGGTAGTATATTTCTGTATCAGTTTATGATTCAGAGTTAATACATTTTCAGCAATTTGTTGATACACTTCTTCCCTATCAGTTTTTATTTATTGAGCATTTATTACATGCTGAGCATTATATCAGGTATTGAAACTCTAGTATTAAGACCTTTTCTCAATTCTCAAGTGGCTTACTGTCTAAGTGAATGGCACAGATGTGTAAATACATAATTTAAATGAAGAGTAGTAGTGCCATGTGTGAGACAGAAATGTATGGGATGCTGTGAGTACAGGACAGCTCCTTTCGTAGCTGGTTTGTGAGCCTGTTTCATAACTGATTACCACACATCAGATAAGACCACGTTAATGGTTCAGTCCTTGGAAGCTCTTGTTTTATATAGGGGAAACCACCTTTTCTATACTGAGTATTGGAAGGTATTTTGTTTTTACCAACTAATTATTTATTTAAACTTGATCCCTTTATTGTAACTTAACTTTATTTTAACATCTAGTGTCCCATTCTCTGATGTCTATACTGATAGAGTATAGTAAGTTCTGGATCCGGATGGCCTGAGTTTGAATCTCAGCTCTACCATGTGCTAGTTCTGTGATCTTGGACCAGTTGCTTACACTTTGTATTCCTCTGATTTCTTACCAACAAAATGGGAATAACCAACCTACTTTATAAAGTTTTTGTGAAGATTATAGGTTCAATGCTTGAGCTTGATGCTTGACACTCAGCAAATGTTTGTTGCTACTGCTTATTATTAACCAAAGGCTTCACAAAATGGTAGAATACCTAGTAAACTAAGATCACCACCTCCTTTTTCCTCATTTTTTAGGAAAACAAATTATATAATTAAACTCATAACTAATAGTACTGAATAAACTATAATAAGTGAATCATCAAGTAAATTAGTCTGGGTATTGTCTGCTAAATAGTAAGTTTTTCAGTTTCTACTTAGGGATTGAGATTTTGTATAAACTAGGCAGCCGTTTGTTTAGATTATTTATTTAAAAAAAGAATTTATGCATTAATGAACTTGTGCTGCTTTTTTTTTTCTTTTGTGGTGGCTAATTAAATTTATAATCTCTAGGTAACATTTAGACATGATTCTTCAACAGTGGAAGTTCAAGATGACCATATAAAGGGCCCACTAAAGGTAATTCATTTATTTATTCATAATTACTGTTTCCCACTGAAACACTAGAAGTAATAATCTTTATCTTTTAAAAAAATTCATTGGTTACTTTACAATTCAGTTGATAAGTATGTTCAGTTCAGTTCAGTTGCTCAGTCATGTCCGACTCTTTGCGACCCCATGAATCACAGCATGCCAGGCCTCCCTGTCCATCACCACCTCCCAGAGTTTACTCAAACTCATGTCCATTGAGTCAGTGATGCCATCCAGCCATCTCATCCTCTGTTGTCCCCTTCTCCTCCTGCCCTCATTCCCTCCTACCATCAGAGTCTTTTCCAGTGAGTCAACTCTTCGCATTAGTCCTTCCAATGAACACCCAGGACTGGTCTCCTTTAGAATGGACTGGTTGGATCTCCTTGTAGTCCAAGGGACTCTCAAGAGTCTTCTCCAACACCACAGTTCTAAAGCATCAATTCTTCGGTGCTCAGCTTTCTTCACAGTCCAACTCTCACATCCATACATGACCACTGGAAGAGCTATAACCTTGATTAGACGGACCTTTGTTGGCAAAGTAATATCTCTGCTTTTGAATATGCTATCTAGGTTGGTCTTAACTTTCCTTCCAAGGAGTAAGCGTCTTTTAATTTCATGGTTAACAATCACAATCTGCAGTGATTTTGGAGCCCCCAAAAATGAAGTCTGACACTGTTTCCCCATCTATTTCCTATGAAGTGATGAGACCAGATGCCATGATCTTCGTTTTCTGAGTGTTGAGCTTTAAGCCAACTTTTGCACTCTCCTCTTTCACTTTCATCAAGAGGCTTTTTTTTAGCTCCTCTTCACTTTCTGCCATAAGGGTGGTGTCATCTGCATATCTGAGGTTATTGATATTTCTCCTGGCAATCTTGATTCCAGCTTGTGAAAATGAAGTCTGACACTGTTTCCCCATCTATTTCCTATGAAGTGATGAGACCAGATGCCATGATCTTCGTTTTCTGAGTGTTGAGCTTTAAGCCAACTTTTGCACTCTCCTCTTTCACTTTCATCAAGAGGCTTTTTTTTAGCTCCTCTTCACTTTCTGCCATAAGGGTGGTGTCATCTGCATATCTGAGGTTATTGATATTTCTCCTGGCAATCTTGATTCCAGCTTGAGCTTCTTCCAACCCAGTGTTTCTCATGATGTACTCTGCATAGAAGTTAAATAAACAGGGTGACAATATACAGCCTTGATGTACTCCTTTTCCTATTTGGAACCAGTTTATTGTTCCATGTCCAGTTCTAACTGTTGCTTCCTGACCTACATATAGGTTTCTCAAGAAGCAAGTCAGGTAGTCTGGGATTCCCATCTCTTGAAGAATTTTCCACAGTTTATTGTGATCCACACAGTCAAAGGCTTTGGCATAGTAAAGCAGAAATAGATGTTTTTCTGGAACTCTCTTGCTTTTTCCATGATCCAGTGGATGTTGGCAATTTGATCTCTGATTCCTCTGCCTTTTTGAAAACCAGCTTGAACATCTGGAAGTTCACGGTTCACGTACTGCTGAAGCCTGGCTTGGAGAATTTTGAGCATTACTTTACTAGCGTGTGAGATGAGTGCAATTGTGTGGTAGTTTGAACATTCTTTGGCATTGCCTGTCTTTGAGATTGGAGTGAAAACTGACCTTTTCCAGTCCTGTGGTCATTGCTGAGTTTTCCAAATTTTCTGGCATATTGAGTGCAGCACTTTCACAGCATCATCTTTCAGGATTTGAAATAGCTCCACTGGAATTCCATCACCTCCACTAGCTTTGTTCATAGTGATGCTTTCTAAATGCTGCATAATTCTCTCTAAATAGGAAAAAAATAGACTTAATGTGCCATAAAACCTATATGACAGTAAAACTTGTGTTCGGAAGTTAAATGAATGTTAAGGAAAGATTGATTGCTTTTTATTCACTCATCTGTTTTAGTCTCACCATGTTTGACTTACTAAAAGGGTGGAATTTCCAGAAATATTAAGTGGTGAACTAGGGATCGAGTGATATGAGTTCCATGATGATATAAAAAGTGAGAAAAGAAAACATAACAAAACAAATCTTCAGAGTTTTCAATTCTTTGAAGCATCTGCTGGCCTATGAAGTTTTTTAAGGGTCATCAGGCAGTTATAAGTGATAAACATGTTCATACTTACACATAGAGAGTTTAATTTCTTTGCATTAGTTTTTCTTCATTGGCCAGTTAAGAATTAAGTGCTACTTTACGTTCCACTAGGGCTTCCCTGGTGGCTCAGAGGTTAAAGCATCTGCCTGCAATGCCGGAGACATGGGTTCGATCCCTGGGTCGGAAAGATCCCCTGGAGAAGGAAATGGCAACCCACTCCAGTATTTTTGCCTGGAGAATCCCTTGGACGGAGGAGCCTGGCGGGCTACAGTACACGAGGTTGCAAAGATTCGGACACGACTGAGCAACTTCACTTCATTTCACTTTTACTTTCCACTGGTGGCTCAGAGGGTAAAGCATCTGCCTGTAATGCGGGAGACCTGGGTTCCATCCCTGGGTGTGGAAGATCCCCTGGAGAAGGAAAAGGTGACCCACTCCAGTACTCTTGCCTGGAAAATCCCATGGATGGAGAAGCCTGGTAGGCTACGGTCCATAGGGTCGCAAAGAGTCGGACACAACTGAGAGACTTCACTTCACTTACTTTCCACTAGTGAGCAGGCTTACAGGAAGTATGTAGATAGCCACTATGTGCTTTTCAGCCCTTTTGAATGTCTGAAATGGACTTTGGCCTAGCTGGGCAAGTTTTAAGAAATGCTAACATATTTGAAGAAACATTTGTAGAAGCAAGAGAATTCCTTTCGTAATCGAAACAGTACTTTTCAGAGAATTTGATAGATGTCTTTATCTGCCAATTTTTGTTGGTGGTTGATTTGAAAACTTTTAATTGAATCCCCAGGGCATTAGTACCTTGCATATATAGTCGGCACTGTGGAAGACTAAGGGCTTCCCAAATAGCACTAGTGGTAAAGAACCCGCCTGCCAATGCAAGAGATGTGGGTTTGATCCATGCGTTGGAAAGATAGATTCGCTGGAGTAGGAAATGGCAACGCACTCCAGTATTCTTGCCTGGAAAATTCCATGGACAGCGGAGCCTGGTGAATTGCAGTCCATGGGGTCAGAGAGTCAGACATGACTGAGCACATGTGCATGTGGGAGACTAAAGCTTGTGGGGTTTTAGTATTGCCTTGTGAACATTACTTCCCCTTGTTCTGTTTTGTAAGCATCCTCTTTAATGCTACATGCACATGTGTGTCACTCATAGGGATAAGAGGACAAAAGCATGCACATGTATAATTGATGTTGGGCTCCCTGGTGGCTTAGATGCTAAGGAATCTCTGTGCAGAGAAGACTCAGCTCGATCCCTGGGTTAGGAAGATCCCCTGGAGAAGGAAATTGCAACCCACGCCAGTATTCTTGACTGGAGAATTCCATGGGCAGAGAAGCCTGGTGGGCTACAGTCCATGGGGTCACAAAGATTCAGACATAACTGAGCAACTAACAGACACACACACACACAATTTGATGTTAACTGCCACTTATTTAGCATTTAGTATGTGTTAGTACTGTGCTAATTCCTCTGCACGTATTATTTTATATAATCCTCATAACAACTCTTTAGAGATGAGGAAGTTGGGGGAAGATGGAAGGTAAAGTAATCTGGCCCAAGGTCTCACAGTCAGTAATTCGATGGCCAAAATAAAAATTCCCATGGACTCATAGCCTATAGTTTTCAAGCATTGTACCCCCTGGATGATCAGAACACACGCATCTCTATGCCTTATTTGTGTTTTTGCCTTATGAGCACACCAGCCAGCTCTTCACTACGTGACTACCTTATTTACCTGGCACATGCTAGCTGCTACCAGTTACAAAAAATGCTCAGTGTTGCAGGGATAGGAAAGACAATTTGAATCCTCAAGACATCTCTCCTTTTGGTTAAGCCTGTTTGATTGTGGCATAGTTGGTTTATTTTGCTTGTTTGATTTGTCTTATTAAAATTTTCTTTGTTTTTGATTAGGCTTAGGATCATTTTGATTTTGACATAGACAAGTGTATTAAATTACAGTCTCAAAATTGTTGAAATATTTCTCTTGCTTATGGATTTTTTTTGTATGTAGATTTTCAGTTGTTTCCTAATATACTTTGTAGCTTTCTGTCAGCTGATAGTATTAGCATTTGGATAAATGTTTCTCCTAGAGAAAATAAACTTCCTATTTATTTGTGGTTATTTGATTTCAGCATATTTTCAGTGAGTTGACATGAAAATAATACTGGAACATTTGAGTATTACATTTTAAAAAATGTACCATGTATTTATTGACGGTAGTTCTGGTGGTCCAGTGGTTGGGACTGTGCACTTGTACTGCAGGGGTCCTGTGCTTCATCTCTGGTTTGGGAACTAGAAGAGAGAGAGAGGAGTTTCCTTCCCTCTTTTGGGCATTGTGTGGGGCTGACACTCTCTTCTCTAAATAAGTTTAGTTTTGTTATCACTGTAAAGATCATATACATTTTCTTTTAACTGAGATGAAACTAATATTATTACTAGTTTCGGTATATGGCATAATGGTTCGATATTTGTGGATCACCAAGTTAACATTTGTCACCATACATGGTTGCAAAGGGGCTTCCCAGGTGGTGCTAGTGTTAAAGAATCCATCTGCCAGTGCAGGAGACATAATAGTCTCAGGTTTGATCCCTGGGTGGAGAAGATCCCCTGGAAGAGGGCATAGCAACCCACTCCAGTATTCTTGCCTGGAGAATTCCACAGACAGAGGAGCCTGGAGGGCTACAGTCCATAGGGTCACAAAGAGTTGGGCTCTACTGTATGAAGCAACTTAGCACACACGGTTGTAAAAAATTTTTTTTTCTTGGGGTGAGGACTTTTAAGAGTTAGCCTCTATTTTCGATCTTATTCTATCTTATAAAGTTGGCTTTTTTTGTTTGTTTTTTAGACTTCACGTATAAGTGATACATATGGTAATTTTCTTCTGTATGACTAATTCCACATGGCATAATGCCCTCAGTGTCTGCCCATGTTGTTGCAGATGACAAGGTTTCATTCTTTTTAATGGCTGATCTGTGTGAGCATGTGTGCGCGCACACACGTATCTTTAGCATCCATTGATGGATACTCAGCTTCTTTTCATATCTTTGCTGTTGTAAGTAATGCTTCAGTGAACTTGGCGGGGTGCATGTATCCTTTCAAATTAGTGTTTTCATTTCCTTCAGATAAATATCCACTAGTGAAATTACTGGATTATGTGATAGTTGTCTATTTTTTGAAGACCCTCTATTCTGCTTTCCATAGTGCTGTACCAGTTTACATCCCAACCAGTGGTGCACAAAGGCTTCCTTCTCCACATCCTGGTCAGCACTTTTATTTCTTGTCTTTTGATGATAATAAGCCATTCTCAGTAGGTGTCAGGAGATACCTAATTGTGAGTTTAATTTGCATTTCTCTGTTGATTAGTGATACTGAGCATATTAGCTGTTTGTATGTTGTCTTTGGAAAAATATCTATTTAGGCCTTCTGCTTATTTTTTAAATGGAGCTTTTTGCTTTTCTGGATATTAATTTTGTGGGCTGTTTATATATTTTAGATTTTAACTTCTTGTCATTTGCATCATTTGCAAATATTTTCTCCCATTCAGGAGATTCTATTTTTGTTTTGTCAATGATTTCCTCCACTGTGCAAAAGCTTTACGCTTAATCAGGTCCCGTTTATTAATTTTTGCTTTTGCTTCCTTTGCCTTAGAAGACAGATCAAAAAAAATATACTGCTACGATTTTTGTCCAAGAGTGCTCTGCTAATGTTTTCTTCTAGCATTTTTATGGTTTCCAGTTTCACATGCAAGTCTTTAATCCATTTTGAGTTTATTTTTGCGTATGGAATGAGAACCTTTGCCGATTTTTCAATTGGATTGTTTGATTCTTCTCTTTTTTTGTTGCACTGTATGAATTCTTTATATATTTTGGTTTTTAACCTCTTATCAATATATGATTTGCAAATGTAATTTCTCCCTTTTTGTAGGTTGCCTTTTCAAATTGTTGACAATCCCTTTTGCTATGTAGAAGTGTTTCAGTATGATGTGTATACACACACACACATACAAGACCATATACATTTATAAACCATATAAATTATCAGCATTTTCTTGATCAGGTGAAAATATTTCAAATGGTTTTCATTATTGGTACACTGTAACTTAAGTAGAACCTCGGAATTATTTGTTAATTTCTCCCCAGCATCCTTTAAAGAAGAGTTGTAATATGAGGCGAAGATATGCAGTTTCACAGATAGGGATCCCCAGACCCATGAGAGAGGTTGTAAGGACAAAACTATATATTTTCATAATAATACTTAAATATTACTTGCTTTTTCACTATGTTGATATTTTCATTGATGATACAGAAACAATCATGAGTAAAATCGCTGGCACTTTAAGACAAATCAGTAGTTACTTTATTCTTCACCATCATGAAGTCAATTTGTCAAAAGAAAAGCCAGTTTTTAGTTTGTTCATTTCTCTTAAGTTTTTCTAACTTTTTTTTTTTTTTAATACTTTAGGTTGGGGCTATTGTGGAAGTGAAGAATCTTGATGGTGCATATCAGGAAGCTGTAATCAATAAGTTAACAGATGCTAGTTGGTACACTGTAGGTAAGGGAAAAATACATATTCTTCTTAAAATGTATTTTCAATGATAATACAAATAAGGCAGACATTTTTCTTGTTTTACTTCCTCTCTTAGTTGCTGTAGTTGTTACTACTACTAATAGTTTTTATCTTTCCAGATCTTTAAAAACTTTATTTCATAAATATGTACATAGTGTATAATTTGAACTTAGTATATATATTATACAGTGGATTTCTAGCTTTTCACTTCAAAGTGTATTTTAGAGTATTTTTTTCATTTTAACCATTTTTGAGTGTGTGTTTCAGTAGCGTTCAGTAAATTCTTGTTGTCATACAACAGATAAAGTTTTTAAACTAATATTCATGCTGATGATGTTGCCGTTTTCTTGGTGTTATATAGTAAATTACTATATTATGGATTGAATGTCTTTTGTACATGGACATTATTGTAGTATTTCCCTAGTGTGTACATTGAGAACTAAGCATAGATTGAAGGGAAATGTCCTTTTAAAACTTCAGTAGGTTATGAAAACCACTTTCCTAAAAGACTATTAATTTACACTCCCATAAACAGTAGTGTATGAATGTACTTGTTTTCCCAGCCCTTGTCAAATTCGATGTTACTACTATTTTTAAATTTGTGCCTATCTGGATGCAAAACAGTGTCTCAATTTTGTTTTAATTTGCTTCTCCCATGATTAGTAGTGAGATTGGACATATTTTCATATATTTATTGAGAGGAACATTATTTCTGTTGTATTTTCTCTCTTTTGAATTGCCAACGTATAGTGTCTTCCTGTCCCATCTTTTCCTCTTGGAAAGGTTATCGTCTTATTTTTAGGATACAAGTTTATATATTTAAATATACAAAGGGGTTATTAAACCTTTTCCTCTTCAGTTACAAGTATTCTTCTATTGATTTATTCTTATCTCTGCTGTCAGTTTTCATATGATAGTCAGTTTTTCTGTGGTTGCCTTTTCCTTTGTAATTGTAGTTTGAATCTTGTTTAAGAAGGCTTTCCTGTTTTATCTGGCCCCACATGTTAGTAGTGCTGAGATTGAGATTAGAGTAATTTATAGGGGCAGTCTGAATATATAAATTTATATTCTTGTTTTTTGTTTCTTAAATTTGTTAGCATTTACCAGTAGAAAAGCTTGGTTTTTCACTACACTATTGAGAAGGGTTAATCAGCATTTAGAAGTTTTCTTTCTGAAATACTACTTTTCATTTGGTGTTTTCTGTACCAGGGAAGATGTTTTCATTATATTATTTTTTCCCCAAGAAATTGGATAAGATAACTCTGCATTTGAAGTTGTTTGTTAGAAAACTTAAAATGTATACTTAATGTCACATCTAATCTTTTAAAGCAGTAGCTCTCTTTACACTGATAAAATTAAATGAAACTTATGTCATTTTGTTAATCTTTGAAAATCCCTTCAGTAGTTTTCTTTTCTACCACTTCTCACAGTTTTTGATGATGGTGATGAGAAAACGTTGAGACGATCTTCACTGTGCCTGAAAGGAGAGAGGCATTTTGCCGAGAGTGAAGTAAGTAATCACTTAATGAACAAACATGTCGTATTTTGTATTGGGGGTGGCAAAGCTTTGCTTTCTTATTCAGGCAACTTACTTGTTAATCAGGAAAATTCATTAATATATAAAAGTGTTAGCATGTAGCCTGAGAAACTAAGGCCTTGTGTTTGAGTTAGCAGGTTCTATATGCTCTTTTTTTTTTAAAATGTATTTTAGCAATTAGCATTTGTCCATGAAGAAAATACAGTGAAGTTGTTCATTATCCTTAGACTTTCATATAGAGTCCTTTAATTTATAAATAATTATAGAATAGAGGTTCCTCATTTGTAACCTATTTGAACCCCATCATCATTGCTAAAGGGACCTCCTAACTACTGCTGCTGCCAGCAGCTGATTTTATTATAGCCTCTCTTTGGAGAAGGCTTGCCTGGCTGCCCTTTCTAAAATGGACGCTTCCATTCCTCATAATCTCCTTAGGTTAATTTAATTTTCTTCATAGCACATATCTTTCTCACCACTGTGTTTATGTGCCTTCCTCACTACAGTGTATCTCAGTGGCAGAGATTTCGTGTGTCTTCTTCACCACTTTGTTCTCCGTTCCTGCAGCAGTGCCTGGCACAGAGCAGGAGCTGAGTAAATGTTAGGTGGATGAATAACTGAAGTGCCCCTATCTGCCAGCGACTTTGCTTAGTGCTTTGCATACGTCCTCACATTTACAGCATTATGAAAGAGATACAGTCCTTGTTTTTAGCTTACAGTTGATGAAATTGATGGTCAGAACCATTTCTCAAACCAGCACTAGTACCAAAATCATGCTCTATTTTTTTTTAATTTTAATTTTATTTTTACTTTATTCTGTGTTACAATACTGTATTGGTTTTGCCATACATTGACATGAATCAGCCATAGGTGTACACGAGCTCCCAATCCCAAAACCCTCTCCCAAAATCATGCTCTAAAATTGAAAGATGTTTTAATAAGCCTGCAGGCTTCACACAGTTTTGAAAATCAGTAACTTGCAATTCAAAAATTTTTTAATGGGCTCATTGTTACAAATAGTGTTATATTCTATAACACTATAAATATTAGTTAATATACAGTGTGACCAAACCAAGATTTCTTTTTTTTAATAACTATTTAGAATGATGTTATTGTGAGGAATTTTAATATTTCTGTTAAATTATTAGACTTTATTTTTTGTTATTGTTATTTTTCCTTCTCCTTAAATAATTGACTTCCCATTTCAGTTCTGAATTTGGGACAGATATTCTGTAGTAATCCTGACCTACCGTTTCAGTCTCATGCTTCATTGTTTCCCTGTACTTCTCCTTTGTAAGACTTTCAGATGATGGTTCATACTTCCTTTCCTTTGTTTCTTCTGAGCCCTGTTCCTCTCAAGACCATGAGAAATGCTTCCTCCTTCGTGATGTCTTTCAGAGCTCTCTAATCAAATTTGATCTCAGTATCCTTTGATCCTTTTCCACTTTTCTTACTTTTTTTCAATGGTCTTTTTTTGTTACTCATCATTTTCTCTTTAAAATTGTAAGCTGTTTTGGTGGAATGGCCAAATTTTTGTCATTGTGGTGAACTCTCCTTTTCCTAGTAGTGTTTTCTTCACAAAAGCCTTCACTAACCATTTGGTGAATTAATTGTTAAGATTTAAAGATTGGAAGTAAATTTGGCTTCTTTCACTGATGACGTTAACAGAATTCTGAGTTTATGGAGTTCTTAGAAATAATGTAATTTTCCTTAGAATATGTGATAATTATAGTGGGTTAATGAGTAACTCGAACACTTGATTTTTGACCTACGTGAAGATTATGTATATGTCTTACTTACTTATTCCAGTGAAGTATCTTAGGGAACTAATTTTGTCTTTGCCAGGAGAATTTTAAATTGGGATAGTTTATAAGATAGTTGTGGTATGAAGGCCGAAGCAGTGATATCTAGTAGCTCAGTGTATCCACCTTAATTTCAGTAAGGATCAGTTTTGCTCTGTGTATCTCTATATGTTAAATTTCATGTTGCTAGAGGATATTAGAGTATTGGTATATTATTCCTTATCCATTGCCATATGCAGATGCTATACTAGGTACATGGATAAGCTAGATAGACATGGGATTTATCCTTGACATCTGTTAGAGTGGTAATTTGAATAATATTCCAAAGTAGTTTTATCAGCTGGCATTCTCTTTGTGCACTTACTACATGCAATTGAAAACGCTGAAGAAAGTTCAGATGAAATCCTAGCTCCATATTTCCTGCAGCCCATTTTAGATAACAGGGCTATCAGCATGTTTCCCCTAGGCCTGTGGAATTTTCTTCAGCCTTTAAAAGCCAGGAGTCTCTGGTTTTGCTCTACAAGTATTTATTATAGTTATTTAGTTGCTGAGACATGTCTGAAGGCAGGAGAAGAAGGGGACGACAGAGGATGAGATGGTTGGATGGCATCACCGACTTAATGGACATGAGCTTGGGCAAGCTTGCGGAGTTGCTGATGGACAGGGAAGCCTGGTGTGCTGCAGTCCATGGGGTCACAAAGAGTTGGACACTACTGAATGACTGAACTAAAGTTGTGTCTGACTCTTTTGCTACCCCATAGACTGTAGCCTGCTAGGCTCCTCTGTCTATGGAATTTTCCAGGCAAGAATACTGGAGTGGGTAGCCATTTCCTTCTCCAATTCCTGACCCGGGATTGAACCCATGTCTCCTACACAGGCAGGCAGATTCTTTACCACTGAGCTACCAAACAAGCCCTCTTTAATTCTGACCATCCTTTACTCTCTTCTGTGAAGTGAAATAAAAGTGCTCCTGCTTTCCAGGGTTGAGGCCAGGGACACAGGCCTGCTTTTAGCAATGAGACAATTGCTTCTTATTGTTCTAATTCTTTTTAAAATACTAGGGAGAGATTGTGGTTTATTTGGGAATTCCTATATGTGATTCCTAGATAACTTTTCAGAAATTCTGGATATTTTTTTTCTTAAACCAAATAAAATAACTAGCCAATACTTAAAATAGAAATAAGATAGAAAGCTGCTAGTTAAAGTTGCTCAGTAGTTTCCAACTCTTTGCAACCCCATGGCCTATACAGTTTATGGAATTCTTCAGGCCAGAATACTGGAGTGGGTAGCCTTGCCCTTCTCCAGGGAATCTTTCTCTACCTTTAAGAGAGTGACCTTAATCTTAGGGGAGGGGCATTTAATTCTTTTGTTAGCTTAGGAGAAACTGAGCCAAAATAATTTATTTTTCCTATTTACCAAATAGAGTGCTTTGAAATTTTTACACTTGGGAAGCATAATTAGGAGTTAATGACAGGTTACTTCTGAAAAGATTTGTCTGGCATATTATTGTATTTGGCCAAGCTTTTGCCTTCAAATATTGTTTTAAATGCCCAACTTACAAGCTACATTTGAAAGATTTATATTTTTAGCCATATAAAAGTTATGATTTTTGTCTGTCATTTCAAGGAATCAGTTTTTATTTAATGCTTTGTGGCTAGTGCCTTTTTCCTATACTGTATTCTTTGTTGTTGGACACGTGTGTGTGTGTGTGTGTGTGTGTGTATCCCTGGAGAAGGAAATGGCAACCTACTCCAGTATTATTGCTTGGAGAATTCCATGGACAGAGGAGCCTAGCAGGCTATAGTCCACAGGGTCACAAAGAGTTGGACACAACTGAGCAACTATGACGGGTGTGTGTGTGTACCTTAAACATATTTACATATTCTAACAAATTAAAGTAATTGACACTCTTTCATATAACATTCTTATTTGTAACTTTGAGACGTTTTTATCATAACTAGTTCCTTGCCCTCACTTCTACTGTGACAATTTTCCTGGGATCTTTTGTTCCCCTTTTGTTCATAAAAGTATCTGAAATAGCAATGATTCTATTGGAGGGATAAAAGGAACAGTAATTGGAAAATCTTTAAGATGCTAAAAAGTTTGATTATTATCAAAATGATACTCAGAGAATTAAGTCAGTTGGGATAGCATCTTCAGATTGATACTTTAACTTTTTAGATATAGAAACCTTTTAAGGAATTAATGGCACAAAACAATCCAAGAAGTCTCTGGCATGGAGAAACGAAGGAATTTCAAAATCCCTTTTTTCACTGTGCTTTTAACCAACAACCAGTTCCTTCCCTGGAAATCAGTTTTTTTGTTTTTTTGGTTTTTTTTGAGCAAGGTAAGAGACATGAATTGCCAGTTGATAACAAGAAGGAAGTGTTCACGTATTGATTATTGTCTTCATAGCAAGTATTGGATGTTGCTGTATTAAAAAGAAAGGGAAAATAAAAGTACTAACTTTAGAAAAACTAATTTTCACATTTTCTTTAAAAGTAGGATTTATTGCAGGGAATTCCCTGGAGGTCCAGTGATTAGGACTTGGTGCTTTCACTGCCAGGGCCTGCGTTTAATCCTTGATTGGGGAAATAAGATCCTACTAAGTGCCAGGGGGATTGGGCTGTAGGTGGGGGGTTGTTACAGAAATGTTTGCAGAGTCATAATGTCGCCTATCTGAAGCCCTTTTTTCAGGCAGTTGATGGTTATCCTGATAATTAGTTTCTATTACTTATTAAGAATTCTGTTTTGTAGATTATGATTCCCTATATGCAAAGAAAATTTTGAGATACAGTTGGCCTCAATCTAGGGATTAGGTACTTACACATAGATTTCTCATCTCTAAAATCTGTGTTTCCACTGGGCTGTATTTGTTTTGTTTTATATTTTAATCACTCTTAGAAGTCTGTCAGCCCTCAAGTAGATGAAATTATCTAGCAAGAACACTAAATTTCTTTTCACTTTTTTCCAGTTATGAGCTCATTCATCTTCTAATAATTCTTTGAAGTGAAAGTTTTTAATCTTTAGGAAAGTTGTATTTTTGTCTCCCTTGGGAAGTTTTAAATCTAAAAATCTAAGGATATTTTTAAATTGATTTGATTTAAACAGGAAAAAAAGAACTTGCAACTTAATAACTTTTGATGGGTTTATGTTCCTACCCACAGACATTAGACCAGCTCCCACTCACCAACCCTGAACATTTTGGCACTCCTGTCATAGGAAAGAAAACAAATAGAGGAAGAAGATCTAATCATATGTAAGTCCATTTTCATAACTGTTAGTTGAACCTGAATTCATTGCTCCTTCTAGTGTTGTTTTATAGTTGTTAATTTTAAATTGTAATTTTAAATTTAAGTGCTAACTGAATCTAAAAGTAACTTCAGACTCTCCTTGGCATGGGTGCTTGAGGATCTCCATGCTCAGCCAGCCTTAGCTATATTATTTATCTGCCTCCCAGTTCTCCTTACATTTATCTTATGCCAGTGTCAAAATGGATTTAGTCAATATTTCCTGAGTATCCTGGGTAATAACCCTCTGTTTTCCTGATACTGTGATTTTTATTCATGCTGTTTTTTTCCTGTCTTAAATGCCACTGGCTCACTCATTCTTCAGTTCTCAGCCAGAAATGCCCAACCTTTCTGTGAACCATTTTGTGCCTCCCCTCTCTTTCCTTGGGCTTCCCTGGTGGCTCAGCTGGTAAGAATCCGCCTATAATGCGGGAGGCCTGGGTTTGATCCGTGGTTGACAGACATGTTTTCTTCTCCACTGAATCCTCTAAATTCTTTGAGTTTATCTAATGTCATAGACAATATTTCACCTGTTATTATCATTGTCATGTTTGCTTTTGCTTCCTAATAATTTAAATCCTCCTGACAACTGAACTATCTTACTTGTTTTTATGTCTTCTTACTGTTGTGACACATATTACATATTTAACACATATTTAACAAATTATTTTTGATGAAGTATGTTTATGCTCTTAAAGGCTTTAAATTAAAAGGGATCACAGGATCAAGGAGTCATGAAACTTCAGGTCATCAGAGATAGACAATCTTCTAACGTTCCAGAAAGAAAATATAGTTTATTACTAAGGACTGAGAAGCAGAATGGCAGGCATCAGACTTCTCAGTGGAAACACTAGGTGCTAGTGATGAGCGGACTGGAGAGTGGAAAAAGGAAAATTGCTCTTAAAGGGAGGCCTTGTTATCACGCATGATGGAACATTGGGGGAAATTAAAGATAACAATGGTAACAGATGGGAAGAAATAGCAAAGGCATTTAGTTACTCCTCTCAAAAAATTATATTAGAAAGAAACTCTGCATTAGTAGGATGGAAGGTAGAGAAGTTACTTAAATATAAAAGTCAAGTCCTTATAACAATGGGAAATCGATAGAATAGCATCTTAAATATATAAATATAGTGGTATATATATATAAATATATACCGATGAGGTTTTAACTGTCAGAGCTGGAAGAGTTAAAATTATAAGCAATTGTCTCTGCAGAAGAAAATGAGAAAGGATGCGGCAGGAAAAAGTAGTTTTTAATTTATTCTGTTGGAGGTTAAATTGTTTAAAAACAGTTTTGAATATTTTACTTGGATAAAATTTTTTAAATATTAATGTGCCTCAGCTAAGTATTATCAGAGTAGGTATGAAAAATATTTAGTTGAATTATTGAAACTTTTAAATGGAAGTGAATGCTTTCATTCAAAATATAGAGTCAGGTATTAAATCTAATAGTGGCTAAGCTTTGGCAATAAAATTAGGTAAACATGCTGTCTCATATAGCTTAGTTTCAGCCTGACAGCAAACTCATAAAGGTAGGTATTATTTTTATCCCTATTAAAAACTGGAGAAATTGGCCTCCAAGACAGTAACTAATCCAAGAAACACAGGAAGGAAAGGACCAGGACTTGAACTCTCCCATGTGGCCTAGTCCTTTTCCCATTCAGACTCTTTCTTGTTTAGAGTATCACAGTTAATTTTCCAAATAAATTTTAACAGGAAATGAATAAGGACTCATTTGAAGGAGGAAATGAAAAGACAAATCCTTGCATTGAAAAAATATGTAATATTGATTATTTTGCTGCTAATGATTTGGACCATGCATTTCTTTTTCTTCCTTCTTTGAATCTATTAGAAAATGTTTTCTCAATTAATAGGTGACAGTTTCTCTCACTTCTGATGTAGCTTGCTGGTGACTTGACTATTTTTAGTATACTGAGGATATTATTTACTGAGGATGTTATTATTTACTGAGGATATTATTTTTAGGGTACTTAGGATATTATTTACTCTTCTTTCTGTAACATTAAAAATTTGAGTATTCTAGCCAGAAAGAAAACAAGTGAAAAATGTACAATGACATTATCAGTTTAGAAGAGTCCTGTTGTGGTTAATAAATGTTATTGTGATCTGATACTGTTTTCAGGTTTTCAGAGGGCTATTATTTGCCATAACATATTCACTGAAGCACTTACAAGTTAAATATTTTGCTATCCATTTGAAAATTAATAATTTCAATTATGAATTAAAATTTTATCTATCATTGATCATTATAGTCTTCCCATAGCTTTATAGTCAACTCTTAATTAACTGTGATTGATGATGCTGAAAGAGTGAGATGTGGGTGTATTTAATGTGAAATTACTTTATTAGCAAAGATTTTCCACTTTTCTAACTTTTAAGAGTGGAAGTGTGGCTGAGTTGAGAGTGTGAACAGTGGAAACTTTCTTGGTGGTCCAGTGGTTAAGACTCCATACTTCCACTGGAGGGGGCAAGGGTTCAGTGCCTGGTCAGGGAACTGAGATCCAGGATGTCTCGAGATGTGGCCAAAAAAAAACACAACCAGAGATCTTAAGTGTGAACAATAAAGCCCAATAGCACTGCCACTTCCTTGCTTTGTGACTTTGGGCAGCATGCTCAGTCTTTTCATACCTTAATTTTCTCATCTGTAAAGTTGAGGTAATAGTATTCTCTGTCTCTTAAGAGTTTAGTTTGAAAGAAAGTGAAATCACTGTCATGTGCGACTCTGCGACCCTATGGACTGTAGCCTGCCAGGCTCCTCCATCCATGGGATTTCCTTTCCCAGGGAATCTTCTCAACCCAGAGATCTAACCCAGATCTTCCGCACTGCAGGTAGACTGTCTGAGCCACTAGGGAAGCCCGCAGAGTTGTTTCAAAGGTGAAATGAATTCGTATCCTTAAAAGGTTTATATAAATTACTATTACTAATAATAATCACTTAGTAATCACTAAGACTTCCCTGTAGCTCAGACAGTAAAGAATCCACCTGCAACACAGGAGACCCAGGTTTGATCCCTGGGTTGGGAAGATCCCCTGGAGAAGGAAATGGCAACCCACGTCACTATTCTTGCCTGGAGAATCCCATGAGAGGACCCTGGCCAGCTACAGTCCATGGAGTCATAAAGAGTTGGACACAACTAAGTGACTAACAGACACACACATATATGTACTAGATATCATCATCATCATGTATTGAATGAAAAAACTTTCATGAAATATCAGTATGTAACATGATTTCATTTACATATAAAATTTGTTTACGTATGTAAAAATTCTGCCTATTAGTATTTATGTCTGACAGAAAGGACTGTTTGGAGCTCTGTTTTGTGAATTTAACATCATTCATTTGTTTTATATTATGTATATACTCTAGGGAAAACTGTTTTTGAATCAAGAATCCTTTTAATTTTGAAACAAACTTTATCTAATATTAGACAACATTTTACCTTTCTACAGATGTCATCAGAAGTGTAAAAATATTTTAAAATAAGGTAATTTATGGACTATCACATAGATTGATCTACAAAAATGACTAAAAAGGAATTCCCAAGGGCCCAGATCCAGTTGGGAAACTTCAGATTCCACAAGCTGCACAACACACACACACACACCCAGCACACATACACATACCCAGCACACATGCACATACCCAGCGCACACACACACACACCCAGCACGCGCGCGCACACACACACACACACACACACACACACACCCAGCAGACCAAAAATTTTAGTTAGTATTTAAAATATCTGTTATGTTTCTTGGCTGAGGTCTCCCTTTCTTGTATATGAGAAGAAAGCATGCAGTTGTCACTGAGCAAATTGATTTTTATTTTCTAAAGACTCTAGCAAGCACTGAATTAATGATTTTCCTGTTGAGAATCTGTGTGTACAATGAAAGATTTCCTGTAAATAATGTAAAGTGTGAAGGCAGAGCAAAGGTCGAGAATTACTGTAGGAAATGAAGTGCCGCCTGTCTACAATCTTACCTCCCTTGCTGCTTCTCCATCTCACTACTGTGGTCATTCTTAGTGCCTCCTTGGTGCTCTAAGCATTGGCATGTAAGCACCACTGGCAAGCACCACAGCTTAAAATGCCCATCTCCTTAAATCACACTTCCTCGAAGTTCTTTCTTCCCTTTCTTCAGAGCGATTTTCTGCAACAAAATCTGGGACTTGCGTCTTAAGGTCATATATCTGACCTTCATTTCCTCTTCCGTTACTCAACTTGAAAAGGTCTTCATTATGGTTCTCTGATTGCCATTTAAAATTTGTACAAAGATAAATAAGGTTATCCTTCCCAGGATTCCCAGGACTCCATTGTTGCAGTGATATATCACTATGTTTGTTTTCTTTTAAGAACTGTTAATCCACAGACCAGTTAACTGGCCTCTAGTTATTCCAAAATTGATTATTTTTGACACCTTCCTTTAATTATTTTATTTATAGTCTGCTTTTAATCCTAATGTATTTGGATATGTTTGAAAGATTATCATCCTGTAACTTAATTTTTTAAAAGCAAGTTATTGATCCTGAGTGAATTTTTCCCTTATAATTTATATTGTATGCAGAAGTTTTCTTTGATTCTAACTAAATTAAAGAATAGAATGCTGAAATTATAGAACTTTTTGTGCTCCTCCAAAAGTTTTTTCCAGTAACGTGGCCAAAGTATATATGCAACACTCTTTGTAGGAAAGCACTCTAGGCTGTTATCCTTCAGAAAAAGGATAAAACATAATAAGGCTTGTAATGATACTTGTTAGGTATTATTTGTGGGTAACATTGCTAAGATTTACCCAATAAACTAGTGATTTGTACCAGATATTTATAGGTCTGCAGATCGATCTTGAATAATATTTTTATTGAGATATAAGTCACATACAAAATTCACCCTTTTAAGTATTCAGTTTTCTTTTTTTTTAATACATTCACAAAATTTTACAACCAGCACCACTGCCTAAGTCCAAAAGTTCTTTTTATTATTAGCTGCTTTATTTTGATATGAGAATTTGATTCTAGTTTCCTTCTTGATAAAAACTGGGAAAAAATGTTTTATTGGTTAAGTTCATACATGTTCATATGATCTATATATTTTAATCTCTTAAGAGAGATTTTTCCTGATAACTAATACAGATTTTGAATTTGCAATACAAAATTTGAAGCTGAATTAGTTGTTTGAAAGAGTAAGGATCACTGAAGTCCCAATTGCATTTTAAAGGTTGAGCCTCTGAAGTTTCTGGCTCAATTTTCTATCTGTACCTCATCATATGATATTCTTTGGCACATGTCTAAGTTGCCAAATTCTTAGTTGATTTATAATTATTTTATAATTAATATCGATGTGTGATCAGCTTTCAGTGCCTAGCTGTTTGTTTGTTTGGTAAACATTCCCATGTAATTAGCATTGTTTCCAGTGGCGTCATCACATGTCATTTCCGCTACACTGGTGATTTTGTTGAGGTGAGGTGAGGTGAAGTCGCTCAGTCGTGTCCGACTCTTTGTGACCCCGTGGACTGTAACCTACTAGGTAGACTTCTCTGTCCATGGGATTCTCCAGGCAAGAATACTGGAGTGGATTGCCATTTCCTTGTGGCTCTGTAAACACATATCTGGTACCAGAGAAGCAACAGTGTTAGAGGGGAGTAAACACTAAGCAGATTCTCTGCTTATTCCATCTTTGTTCCCTTAAAATATTTCCAATGCTCATTTATTTTGGTGTATCAGTTTATTGAGTACTTGTCTTATGATCACTATTCTTGCCTGGAGAATCCCATGAGAGGACCCTGGCCAGCTACAGTCCATGGAGTCATAAAGAGTTGGACACAACTAAGTGACTAACAGACACACACATATATGTACTAGATATCATCATCATCATGTATTGAATGAAAAAACTTTCATGAAATATCAGTATGTAACATGATTTCATTTACATATAAAATTTGTTTACGTATGTAAAAATTCTGCCTATTAGTATTTATGTCTGACAGAAAGGACTGTTTGGAGCTCTGTTTTGTGAATTTAACATCATTCCTTTGTTTTATATTATGTATATACTCTAGGGAAAACTGTTTTTGAATCAAGAATCCTTTTAATTTTGAAACAAACTTTATCTAATATTAGACAACATTTTACCTTTCTACAGATGTCATCAGAAGTGTAAAAATATTTTAAAATAAGGTAATTTATGGACTATCACATAGATTGATCTACAAAAATGACTAAAAAGGAATTCCCAAGGGCCCAGATCCAGTTGGGAAACTTCAGATTCCACAAGCTGCACAACACACACACACACACCCAGCACACATACACATACCCAGCACACATGCACATACCCAGCGCACACACACACACACCCAGCACGCGCGCGCACACACACACACACACACACACACACACACCCAGCAGACCAAAAATTTTAGTTAGTATTTAAAATATCTGTTATGTTTCTTGGCTGAGGTCTCCCTTTCTTGTATATGAGAAGAAAGCATGCAGTTGTCACTGAGCAAATTGATTTTTATTTTCTAAAGACTCTAGCAAGCACTGAATTAATGATTTTCCTGTTGAGAATCTGTGTGTACAATGAAAGATTTCCTGTAAATAATGTAAAGTGTGAAGGCAGAGCAAAGGTCGAGAATTACTGTAGGAAATGAAGTGCCGCCTGTCTACAATCTTACCTCCCTTGCTGCTTCTCCATCTCACTACTGTGGTCATTCTTAGTGCCTCCTTGGTGCTCTAAGCATTGGCATGTAAGCACCACTGGCAAGCACCACAGCTTAAAATGCCCATCTCCTTAAATCACACTTCCTCGAAGTTCTTTCTTCCCTTTCTTCAGAGCGATTTTCTGCAACAAAATCTGGGACTTGCGTCTTAAGGTCATATATCTGACCTTCATTTCCTCTTCCGTTACTCAACTTGAAAAGGTCTTCATTATGGTTCTCTGATTGCCATTTAAAATTTGTACAAAGATAAATAAGGTTATCCTTCCCAGGATTCCCAGGACTCCATTGTTGCAGTGATATATCACTATGTTTGTTTTCTTTTAAGAACTGTTAATCCACAGACCAGTTAACTGGCCTCTAGTTATTCCAAAATTGATTATTTTTGACACCTTCCTTTAATTATTTTATTTATAGTCTGCTTTTAATCCTAATGTATTTGGATATGTTTGAAAGATTATCATCCTGTAACTTAATTTTTTAAAAGCAAGTTATTGATCCTGAGTGAATTTTTCCCTTATAATTTATATTGTATGCAGAAGTTTTCTTTGATTCTAACTAAATTAAAGAATAGAATGCTGAAATTATAGAACTTTTTGTGCTCCTCCAAAAGTTTTTTCCAGTAACGTGGCCAAAGTATATATGCAACACTCTTTGTAGGAAAGCACTCTAGGCTGTTATCCTTCAGAAAAAGGATAAAACATAATAAGGCTTGTAATGATACTTGTTAGGTATTATTTGTGGGTAACATTGCTAAGATTTACCCAATAAACTAGTGATTTGTACCAGATATTTATAGGTCTGCAGATCGATCTTGAATAATATTTTTATTGAGATATAAGTCACATACAAAATTCACCCTTTTAAGTATTCAGTTTTCTTTTTTTTTAATACATTCACAAAATTTTACAACCAGCACCACTGCCTAAGTCCAAAAGTTCTTTTTATTATTAGCTGCTTTATTTTGATATGAGAATTTGATTCTAGTTTCCTTCTTGATAAAAACTGGGAAAAAATGTTTTATTGGTTAAGTTCATACATGTTCATATGATCTATATATTTTAATCTCTTAAGAGAGATTTTTCCTGATAACTAATACAGATTTTGAATTTGCAATACAAAATTTGAAGCTGAATTAGTTGTTTGAAAGAGTAAGGATCACTGAAGTCCCAATTGCATTTTAAAGGTTGAGCCTCTGAAGTTTCTGGCTCAATTTTCTATCTGTACCTCATCATATGATATTCTTTGGCACATGTCTAAGTTGCCAAATTCTTAGTTGATTTATAATTATTTTATAATTAATATCGATGTGTGATCAGCTTTCAGTGCCTAGCTGTTTGTTTGTTTGGTAAACATTCCCATGTAATTAGCATTGTTTCCAGTGGCGTCATCACATGTCATTTCCGCTACACTGGTGATTTTGTTGAGGTGAGGTGAGGTGAAGTCGCTCAGTCGTGTCCGACTCTTTGTGACCCCGTGGACTGTAACCTACTAGGTAGACTTCTCTGTCCATGGGATTCTCCAGGCAAGAATACTGGAGTGGATTGCCATTTCCTTGTGGCTCTGTAAACACATATCTGGTACCAGAGAAGCAACAGTGTTAGAGGGGAGTAAACACTAAGCAGATTCTCTGCTTATTCCATCTTTGTTCCCTTAAAATATTTCCAATGCTCATTTATTTTGGTGTATCAGTTTATTGAGTACTTGTCTTATGTAAACAATTTCCTGGGTACATTCCACTATAAGAAAAAATTGCAGGAGTCTTAGGTATAAAGGTATGGTTTAAACTGGTTGTATACATTATGTTGATTGTATACATTGTGTAATTTCAGGAGAAACAGAAATCAGATGTATCACAATAGAAAGAAATAAACCTATTTAGTTCACTTATTTAGTCAGCAAATACTTATTGAGCATCTGTGTTGTGCCAAGCACTGTTCAAGTACATGGGATATATCAGTGAACAAAACAGGCATTCATAAAGTCTCTGGGAGACTTCCCATGTGGTCCAGTGGTTAAGGCTCCACACTTCAAATGCATTGGACATGGATTCCATCCCTGGTCAGAGAAGTAAAATTCTGCATGCCATGCAGTGCAGCCAAAACACCTCCTCTACCTTTAGAGCTAAGATTCTCTCATGTGGAGAGAGATGGGCAATACAGAAAAAAAGAAGAATGAAGTAAATTATGTAGTATGATAGATTTGTTAGTGCTGTGGAATGATAAAATAAGATTGGGGGATAAGTGAGTGAAGTTGCTCAGTCGTGTCCAACTCTTTGTGATCCCATGGACTGTAGCCCACCAGGCTCCTCCGTCCATGGGGTTTTCCAGGCAAGAGTACTGGAGTGGGGTGCCATTGCCTTCTCCAAACACAGTGCTAGGAGGACTCAAACTAGTAGAGGTAGAAACACTGGTAAAGGGGAGAGGTAGGAACATTGCTGAAACAAAAGCTTGAGGGTGTGAAAGTGGAGAAGGAATGATAAAATAAGATTGGGGGATAAGTGAGTGAAGTTGCTCAGTCGTGTCCAACTCTTTGTGATCCCATGGACTGTAGCCCACCAGGCTCCTCCGTCCATGGGGTTTTCCAGGCAAGAGTACTGGAGTGGGGTGCCATTGCCTTCTCCAAACACAGTGCTAGGAGGACTCAAACTAGTAGAGGTAGAAACACTGGTAAAGGGGAGAGGTAGGAACATTGCTGAAACAAAAGCTTGAGGGTGTGAAAGTGGAGAAGGGTGTCTAGTCCATGAGTGGGGAATGGTTTTGGAGTGGAACCTAGACAGTAAAGTGGATGGATGTTCTATGTAGCCAGTCAGTTTGTGGTAGATAAATAACTTTCTCGTGTCTGAAGTCTTCACATTTGTTAAATCTTAGGAAAGAAATTAGAACTTTTATACTATCGCAGATGATTGTGTTAGCCAAGTAAAGCCCAGTTTTCTCTTTCTGTGTTTTACAGATTTGATTAATGTTATTTGTGACATTGTGATTTTGTCTTGCTAATGATAATGGTATAGAGGGCATCTGTAGCTGAATACATCCTTTGTGACTGTTTTGAAAAAAGCAATAATTATGATTTTAAATTTGGTTGTGTTCTATAATCATTAGAAAGTGGAGAAATAAAAGTCCTTGTCTTTGAGAAGTTCTTCTAATCAAGTAGATACCAGACTTGTGTGAAGGTCTGTCATTACTATTCCAAGCTGTGTGCCTATTTGTAAGGTTTTATGCTCCACTAATATGAAAATATGTTGGTTTTTCCTGCTGCCTATTACCTGCTTTCTAAGTACGGGCTGAACTGCTTTAAGTGCCATTTTGGAGTACAGTGTTCTCAGTAGCAAACTTTGAAGATGTGGTTTGTTCTTATCAGGGGACAATTTTTAAGTTAATTGAATGATCACTGAAATCAAATCATGATATTCCCCTTATCACTATAAAATGTTTAACAGTGTTATAATAGGTTTTGCTTCCTTTATATTTATGTTGGAATATATAGATATAATGAAGAAGGAAATGGCAACCCTGTGGGGATAGTCTCATGGGTAGAGGAGCATGGAGGTCTAGGGTCCATGCGACTGCAAAGAGTTGGACTCGACTAAGCATGCAGCACATATAAATATGAGGAGATGACATTTGTATTGTCATGCTTTTTATTTTATAAAAATACCATATGTGTTTACTTCTCATTTTGTTGCAATCTATTTATTCCACATTTCTTAATATCTTTATTCAGGGCATTTTTAATATAGTAATTAGAATTTTTTTTTAATTGGAGTATAATTGCTTTACAATGTTGTATTAGTTTCTGCTGTACAACAAAGTGAATCAGCCGTATACATACGTCCCCCTCCCTCCAAGCCTGCTGTGCATTCCCCCATTAGAATCCATTTTCTTTACTACTGACTGTGGGCTTTTTTAAAACCAGATTGAGAACTTTGTTTTGTGTGTTTGTGTATTTTTTTCCCCTCTCTTTTTAAGTTTTATTTTTTACTATACTTCCCTCTAACATCAAATGGATGGTTTGAGTTCCTTTTTCTTCTTTTTAGTTTATTCAGAATACGGTGTAACCAAAAGGAATTTTTCACATAATACAAAAGAACCATATTGTACATCTTATGAATACTTAGTTTTTATGTATCTGATATTAAGCATAGCAGTGGTGATATCTTATCAGATTGTCTCCTCTCTCTACCCTGACCCTCTGTTAGTAATGATCTCCCTTCCCTCTTTTAAAATTTGCTTTGTACTGGGAATGCATTACCATTTCTAGAATTCCTTTAATCTGAGAGGAGAATGTAGTGTATTTTATTTTTTAATTTATAGAAAGTTTTTTTTTTAATACTTTATTCTACTTTATAATACTGTATTGGTTTTGCCATACATTGACATGAATCAGCCACAGGTCAGTCCTCAGATACTTAAAATGGGGCCTTCAGGTTTTGAGAATTTGGGAACCAGTGCTATTGTGTTTTGATCTTCTGTGTAATCTTTTAAATAGTACTAAATAAATTCAGGACATTTTTAGGAAAATGCTGTGCTTTTCCTCTAGTGATAACCTTTTTTAAAAAAATTATTCTTTAGCAATTTTGAAAGCTATTAAAATTTTTAATTTAGCCATTTTGTAAGTTGTAGGAAACAGGATAGGATTTCTAGAAAACTTGTATTTATCAACTTGACATGCTTATTCTTTGTGATGATAAACAGGAATATCTCATTTTTTCTCTCCCTAGACCAGAGGAAGAGTCTTCTTCATCCTCCAGTGATGAAGATGAGGATGATAGGAAACAGATTGATGAGCTTCTGGGAAAAGTTGTATGTGTAGATTATATTAGTTTGGATAAAAAGAAAGCACTGTGGTTTCCTGCATTGGTAAGTAACTTCAGTATAAGAGTTTAATTTTCAACTATATAAGTTCATGAAGAAAGCAGTTGATTTTCTTAAAAATCAGTGTTTTTCATAGGTACAGAATGGGAAATGGTTTTAGCATCATTCAGTTCACACAGAATTGCTTTGAAAATTGTTTCTGAGTACAAAGAACTTTTGAATTCATCCATGAAAAGAAAAATCATGGTAATTTTAGAGGCTTGGTATATTACACTGCTGAATTTTGGATAAAAAATTCCTTGTGCAAACTTTTAAAACTTCTAAATGTACCATGCAGAAGACTGCTAAAGAGTGGAATCCTGTTTTCTACTATTGTCTACAAATGGTATCTATTTGTCATCATTTTTGTTGAACATTTTGTATTCTGTATCCTGAGTACTAAAAGTGTTTTGGGCAAAATAAGTGCCCAATAAATGTCAGCTCTTTTAATTTAAACTAATGAGGGCAATTATTTTCATAAATGTAAATATTGTATAATACCTTTTACCTCTTCGTATATCCATCTATCCATTCCTCATTTATTGGATGCCTGCTGTGTGTAAGGATTGTGCTAAGATCTTTATGAGGATTATGAGGTATGTATTACTTATCCTCATTTCAAGATAAGGAAACTCTGTGTTAGAAGGGTTAAATAACCTGTCAAGCTTTGGGTTAATGGTAAGCAGAAAACTTAAGTCAGTGTATGTGGTCATTTCTTTTTTCCTAAAGCACTAAGATTCTTTGTGAGCATTTCTTTTGAAAACGTGTTTTGAAAGAGCTTCGTGTGTCTTTTTCTAAAACAACAGGAACATTAAAATGTTCACTTTGGTATTTTCAATATTAATTTAACATTCTCATCATCATTTCTAAATAGTTTCCTGATGATGAGGAAAAGATTAACAGTACCAAAAGGTTAGTAATCTGCTTAGTCAACATTTCATTATTATTTTTAACATCTTAGCATTATTGATATGTGTTATCCTCCACGCAAATTTGAGATCTCTTGGACAGTAATGGATAATTTTTATCAACAAGAGTGTGAAATTGTGTTCTGAATCAAACAACCTTGACATAATCACATAAAATATTTGCATTTCTATTTTTGAGAGTAGTTTATAAATTGAGTAATGTTAACAAGCGCCTGCTACTATCACGTTAGAAAACAGTTGCATACTCTTAGGAACAATAAATAGCTACCATGTTTTGAGCACTTCCTTGGCCAGGCACTGTGCTAACTTGTTAAGGTAAGTGCACAGTCTCATTTTATCCTAATTGAGGCTGAAACATAAGTGGTATTTACCCCCATTTTAATGGGTGGAAATCTTAGCTTCCCTGATTCACAGTCTTGTTTTTCAGTTTCAGTCATCATTTTTCCTCTGAGCTTTAAATGTTGTTGTTTAGGGTTCAGAATATATCACTCTCTTTTTTCTGAGTTATCTCATCCCCTTTAATAACATTGGTTGTAGGGGTAATAAACTGAAATGTCTTAAGGACTGAGAAAATCAGATGTGTGGGTAAATGGGAAAAATATAGATTTTAGTTCCTGTAGCAGAATGGAGAGTGGACCCGCTTACTTACATACAGACCTGCTTACTTAACACACAATGTCAGCAAAGTCTATCATGTTTATTTTTCAGAATCCAATCTCATGAGAAAGAAAAAAATAGGTGATTTGGCTTACAGTTTTAGACCTCTATTTAGGCTGTTTACTCCCAGGTTTATATCTTAGTGTCCAGACCTCTACTCTGAGCTCTGGACCTGAGTATCTGTCTATTCAGTATCTCTACTTGGTTGTCCTTTAGTCACCTGAAAACTTAACAAGCTTAATAAACCTAAACTTACTCTCTCCTCCCTGTATTCCCAAACTTGACCTCTCTCCTTTCCCTGTGAATGACACCATTTGCACAAGGTAGAAATGTAAGCATCCTTTTCTCTCTCACCTCTTCACTTCCCTAATTACCTCTAATATTTCTCATTCCTTTAATTTGCCATCACCGCCACTTTATATCCAGGTCACCATCTCTCACCTGGATGATTTGCAGTAGCTTAATCTCTTTTCAACTCATGCCCTTCTCTGGTCCATTTTCTTTGTGACAGCCAAAATTAAGTTTTAAAAAGGCAATGGCAATTCTGTTATGACATTGCCTTGCTTCAGATCCTTCTCTGAGAGACTTTAGATTTTTGTCCTCAGAATTACCATGGCTTACAAAATGGACAAATCTAAGCTCTGCTTATCTTTTTTATTCAGCCCAGGCAGAAAGTTAGCCGTGTTGACCTTTTACTTCCTAAAATGGGTTGCCCTGCTTGCTGTGTCAGGCCCTTCCCATAATCCGTTTCCTTTTGTTGCAGCCTGGCCTACAGACGTGTGTATTACACATCCGTCCTTTTTCAAGTCAGTTCCTCCTCAGTTTTCAAAGCTTAGTGTAAATGTTGTGTCCTCAAGAAAGTGATTTCTGACCACCTAGATAATAGCAGTTAAATAAATGTGCACTTAACTTGTTTAGTGCTTGTCTTCCCAGTTAGAATACACGCTCACTGTGAGGGAGAAATGACTGTCTTGGCCTCTGTGCTCTAGTACACAGTACCTTGATGAAATAGTTTGTATTTGTAGAGTGGATGAATGAATGGACAAATTTACTGAAGTAAATTTACTTCAGTAGATTACTGAAGTAAATCTACTTCCTATCATTACTTTTGAAATAATAGGAAAGTTTTCCTAGATGCTAATACACGTAAAAGCTTTTTCTTAGAGAATTATTTCATAATGCCATCAACATTTAAGCAGTGCTTAATGCAGTGCAATTACAATTATGGAAATTGTAGAGACTGAATTAGGGGAATTCCCTGTGCTATCCAGTGGTTAGGACCAGTGCTTCCACTGCAGGAGGAATGTTCAGTCATTGGTTGAAAAACAGATCCTGTGTAACACACGATGCAGCCAAAACATTAAAAAAAAAAAAGTGAACTAAAGACTGAACTAGAACTTACGTATTTCTGGCTCCTCTCAAACCTGTAGTGAGAATACATACATTTAAGTCATTTTTCAGAGCTAATGAGACAGTCCTTAAACCTGTCATACTTATTTAGCCCTTTTTTTTCCATTAAAAAGCCGAACTATGATGTTGTTCTTGATATAGATAGTGAACTCTCTTGGAATTAAAATAATAAAAATTTATAAATGTCTTGAATTAATATGAGAAGGCATGCTTTATTCTTACTTTCAGTAATAGCTGGAGTGACTTCAAATAAAATCTTCTATTTTGATAGTAGTAAATGTTAGCTACCCTGGTGGCTCAGAGGTTAAAGCGTCTGCCTCCAATGCGGGAGACCCGGGTTCGATCCCTGGGTCGGGAAGATCCCCTGGAGAAGGAAATGGCTATCCACTCCAGTATTCTTGCCTGGAGAATCCTGTGGACAGAGAAGCCTAGTAGGTTACAGTACTTGGGGTCGCAAAGAGTCAGACACGACTGAGTGACTTCACCTCAGCTCAGTAAATGTTATGTGAATTCCAGGAAGGTACTCACTTTAAAATAGTTTATGTTTAGAATGGGTAGTGTTATAGAGAAATTTTAGTATTATTAACATACGTGTTTAGATGTAAGTAATACCCAGCACATCATCTCTGTCTTTTTTAAGATAGAGGCTGCTCTGGTTAAGATTCCGCTACCCCGCTCTGGCCCCTGCAGCCCTGCTGCAGGCCTTCTGTTGGACTGTCTCCCTCTTCCCACCCCTGCGCCACTCTCAGCCCGTTTTCTGTTTCTGCCTAGACTTGGTCCACAGCATCAGTCTAGCCACAGCCACGATTGTGCTCTCAACTTCCTGCCTATGTCAAAAATTAATGTGGATAATCCAGAGAGCTGGAAGGATATAGAAAATAAAATTACTTGTGTGCATTCCCACATATGTATGTCTGTGTTTTAGGATATAAACTTTAAATTACTTGTGTATGTTGTTACGCATGTGTATGTGTTTTTACCCTCAAACTAAAATTAGTTTTTAAATGTTAAGCTGAAACTGTTTTTTAAGATTTAAACAATTGATATTTATGTAACTATCTATAAATAGTGCTTTTAGTTATAATAGTTTCATACTTTTTTTTAAAAAAGGTGGTATGTCCTGACTGTAGTGACTGTCTCTTATACACATCTGTTTTATTTTTACATTGTTTGGAATCACATCTGGAAATATAAGAATGCCTAACAATCAGCTGGGTGGAGCAGTAGGCAAGAAGCTGGAACGTTTTGGTGCTGAGACTTTAA